>JAVTVY010023793.1:0-97774 GCA_036873755.1 Hanleya hanleyi | reverse complement strand
CGCCATCTCTCATCGGGGCCAAATTAGCAGGGTCTGGCTCTCTGAGCGGATAGAGGCCGTAAACGACTGCAGTGACGGGGTAGGCATTATTGTAGTAGACCTTGTCGATGCCGGTCAGAAGACCGGGCGCAGTGACTCGGGTGAGCACGACCACATCCTGTCCCTTCTTTCTCTCAGTCCTCACTGGGTCGAACTTGTCTTCCACGACCCACTGCATCTCATCTAGACGACGCAGGAACTTTATCCTCATGATATATTCATCCCCAGGTAGGGCCCTGAGGAGCCTTGCTGCTCTCTCGTCTGTCATAATGGCGTCCTTGTCTTCGAAAACGTCGTCGATGCCCGGCGGCTCCATAACGCACCATGTGGAGAAGACCGCGGTGGCGCTGTCGACTTCGAATTCGTCTTTGGCGTCAATAATTATAGCAACCCACTGCTCGTCGGCCGGGAGCTGCACCGGGGGAGGAACCTGAGTGTCCAGGTCGAGGAATGGCCTTTCAGGGGCTGGCATTTTTGCAAGAATCTCAGGACCTTCCCGGCCGATCCGACTGGCTAGAGACTTGGGCCACTTCCTCCTAGACAGACCTCTTTCCGTGATTCGCCGCAGGTGCGGGAGCCGCTCGGTAGGTTTCTTTTGCACCCGCTGCGCATAGGCTCTGGCTCGCAGCGAGGCCGTGACCTCGTCGTCGAGTTGCCGCAGCTCACGGGCGCGCTGTCCTTTCTTACGGAAGTCTTCCATATCACCTCGAAGGGCGGGAAGCCTTCCAGTTTTACGCGCTCGAACGACTCTCTTTAGAAACTCGGCGGCGCGGGCCCCAGCGATCGCCCTAATGAGGTCGGGTTTGTTACCCGTGGAAGGCAGACCATATTGCTTTGCTAATGCGCGGACCTCTTTGACTGTCTTCATCTGTAGGGTATACTCCGCGTATGGGTATACACCATGTTAATGTATTGTCTAAATGGTATTCACATGGCATCACTGAAGGGTATACTCCGCGTATGGGTATACACCATGTTAATGTATTGTCTAAATGGAATTCACATGGCATCAATCCTAGCCAGGCGTCGAAACTCGGCGTGAAAGACCCTTTGTTTCTGCTGGCAGACCGTAACCATTTCGTTAACATATCCGCAGCCTCGGCACAGTGATAGGCGATTTAAAACACCTACCCCGCACCTGAGGCAGGGCTTTGTGCCACTGCCCCTCCGGAGCCGAGCAAGGTGGACCTTACAGTGATCCCCCAGGCAACTCCGACCGCAGAGCTCCGTGGAGCTCAATGTAAGCCACTGACATGTGTGTTTACCCTTCATCGTACCTCTGGTATCTCCATCGATTCTGTATGTTTAATAGGTGGTTGCGGCGTAGAGCCTGGGCCGGCAAGGGTTGTGGGCCGTCCCGAGGCTCTACAGAGTATGCGCCCAGCCCCCCACTTGGGAAGCTCCCCGCTCCCCCACACCTCCCCCACAAATTAGTGTCCCTTGTGAAGCTCCCCGCTCCCCCACACCTCCCCCACAAATTAGTCTATTCGCCCTCTCTGCTGCTCGGTCCCCTATAATTAACTTAATTAACCAATTAACAACGGTAACGAGCCCCTGTGACTATTAACAGGTTGTTTTCCAGTCAACTTTTTGATTATACGACCACTGCACAGGTAGATAAACTTCATATCAGTGTAGAAAGCTAGTCATTTAAAATTAAAGAATATATAAAAATGAAATAGGTTTCTGTGAATTAAAACGCTGAAAAGTTCTACAAGTGTTGAACACGGTTTATCGCCGAAAATTCCCATTCAGTATGCACACATTTTTTTGGTCAACTTTTTGGCAATAAATATTTATCTGACACTCTTGAAGTCTATATTCTGTAATAGGGCAACACTACAGCTTTCCAGTGATACATATATTATAGAATCACGTAACATATATCCGAGATACGATAAATTAACACTGTTTTACAATTTCCGTCATTCCAAATGGATTCCTGTTAGGTATTCGAGTTTGTCGTTAGTTAATTAAGAGACCATCTGATTAATTTGCTTTGTGAAAGTATTAAAACAATTAATACTCACATCTGGACTTTCGCTGACTTCTAGACTTGCCTTTCAGTCGACATTATGTCCCAGTAACGCCGTGCAGTTTTCATTTACCAATATAGTAGGAAATACTCTTAAATCGATGCGAATGGCAAACATTGTCAACTGCGTTCGAGTTTCGTTCGAGCTTCTGATTATAGAGAACGTTTCTCATTGGCCAGATTTACAAATAGAGAATATCCTATTGGCTGTGAACAAGATGAGTATCCATTGGTTGTTTCGAAACAAAACGATGGCTGTGTCAGTAAGTATTTCTTGGCTACCTCCTGTACAAGCTGTTATAATTTTCGGCGGCAAATTTTGTAGAGACTTACTATTCCGATGTGTCACTTTCTCTTTTATGCCTGCTCGTGATCTATCTGATACACACAATGAAATGCAAATACATATTCACACTACATATTGTGAACCGTGAAACCCCGGCATGCGAGAGACTTGTTGCCGGACTTCAAATGGCACATTCACTTTGGATAAAACAAAATTTATGCTTGTAAAGCCCTACTCACATTGCAGATTTGATTTTAGTCCACAATTAACCATAATGGGTCATAATATTGATCAGGTTAACAATTTCAAGTTCCTTGGGGTATATATCAATGACAAATTACCATGGACTACCCATATTAATGAAATTTGTAAAAAAAATATCTAGAAATATTGGCATTAATAATTGTATAAAAGAAGCTCTGAATACGAAGACATTATTTATTCTGTATTATTCTATGATATTTCCATACATATCTTATTGTAATATTATCTGGTGTAATACTTATTCCAGTCACATTCGTCCTCTCGTTTTGTTACAAGAAAGGGCTATTAGATTAATTTGCAGGAGTCCTAGATTTGAGCACACTATGCCTCTGTTTGCCCCCCTTAAACTTCTAACTATTGTAGAAGTGAATTTACATGTAATGTTGCAATTTGTGCAAAAGTTCTTCTACAAATTTTCTTTTACTCCCAATTCAATTCCAAAATTATTTTACAAAACAATCCGAAGTACATTATTATCCAACCCGTGGTCATTCTGAAAATTTATATCGGCCTTTCTTTCAAACTGATTTATCTTTATATACTGTATAAATTGAGGCTCCACGAGAATGGAACAAATTACTCTCATTCCTTAAAATTTGTGAGTCGATATCTTTGTTTAAAGCTAAATTAAAAGAATATCTTCTGGACAATAATTCACTCACCAACTACAAATTTAAGTTACAGCAAACAGGTGCAATGAATATGTTGAAAATAATTTGTTATTCGCTTATTCGCCGTCTACAATACGCTTATTGACAGTTTACAAACATCATTTCTATTTAAAATCTATTAGGGAATAATACAAGCCCCATATGGTTTTCATCTCACCAGATTAATTATATCTTATGTACATCTTGTTTAAATTATGTTATATGTGCTTATCTGGCGAATGAATAAACAAGCAAACACAAATTAATTAAACAGGCCTTTGTGCTGGCATCCATTTAGGCACTCAAAATATAGCAAAGATACAAGCTCGAGCTCCCATGTGCTCCCAAGAAATGCTTCGCCTATGTCGAAGAGGTCAAAGAAAGCAACACATTTTTATATACATTTGTATGTTATAGCTAATCAAGTTATTTAATATTTACAGTATAATGGAAAATATTTTGAAAATGTGTTTTTGAATTCTCCAAAAGTATTTTGGGGTTGAATATTAATTATACATCTCAGATATGCATTTAAGTCATTGCATCAAGTCATGTCTTTGAGGTCAAGAAACATGTGTAAATGAGTGGCAGGTTACCTCTGGCAGAAACTTTGGTTTGATGCTTTGAGTATTTGCATAAAAATTGGGATATGGATTCTAGAGATGACCTTCATTTCAAGAAACATGTCTTTGAAATGTAAATGAGTGGCAGGTTACCTCCGACAATCTTGACTGGCAGAAACTTTTGTTTGATGCTTTGAGTATTTGCATAAAAATTGGGATATGGATTCTACAGATGACCTTCATTTTAATACAAGCCCAGTTTATTGATTTCGCCAGTGTTTCTCAGTTTTCTTCAGCTTTGGAAGAATATTTGCATATGAACTTGGGTGTATATTTCAGCCTGCAAGACCTTGCAACCCTGTCTGTTGTTGAACATTATGACTTTTCCCATCACAAGCACCATGAGCACAAAGACTGGACAATTCTATTTTAACAGCTTAGGTGTTTTTACTATAAAGAGCGCAAAATGCTGTTATATTTGTAATGTCTATGGAGAATTGAAGGAAACAAATTTGCTGAATTCTGATAATTACCCGTGATATCTTTGGTGTTTGGCTGTTTTGCAAGGTTTTACTTATAGTAGTCTCTTGTCATATACAACTTCGACATGGAGGAGACATTTTGTGCAAATATATTTTAGTATTACTGCTATAAATGGAAAGAAATGTTTGTCAAGTCGAGGTTGCAAGAATAGATGCCAGAACAATGGCTCTATATGAAACACCAGAACTTCATTCACAATGAAATAAACATTACATTTATAACGAAATATTGACCAATGTAGTACATTCTTTACTAATGCTGACCGCAAAAATTGAAACATGAACCGAATTCGTGGATCCATGTCCCAAAACTTCCATTGGACAGACGTTAAACTTGTAATTAACCCTTTATTACGGTGTAGGGAATGGAAATATAGGCCATATGTGTCACACACAGGCTAACAATCTTTACCTGTATGGCCATACAGCATGTTTAGAACGATTGGAATTGACAGGTGTGATAAAGCATTTGTATTGTCTCATTTTTATTGTCTTAATTCAATCGAGAAAACGTTTGGTTGGGCTTCATCGTCCCTTTGTCTTTTGGGCGGTTGCCTTTGTGGAGTTTTAAGGATTTGTCTAACAAAAGTCTGTAAACTTTTGAATGAACGCCCAGAAAACTGTAGCCAACTGGTTGGCTATGATCGCGAGGTCTTTAAAATGGCGACTTTTCTGAACGCAGCGGAGGCGCTATGCTCAAATTACTGTCAATGATTCTCGGTTGCATTTACATTTTTCTCGCTGTCAAATTGAAAATCGAATAAATAAATATTAGAGGGACAATATCCAACAGACAAAATATAGATTGTTCTTTCTCAATTTTGCGATGCTAAAGTTGACTACTACAGAAATTGTTCGGTTCCTTGCCCCTTTGTCATGGCATGCATTTAGGCTCTCAAAATATGACAAATTTAACAAAGATACAACAGTGAACTCCAAATACTAGAGCAACATGGAAATGTATTTTCAAACATTTCTTCGTCCATAACGAGACAGCAACAAATTCCCATAGATGTAAGCCCACCAAATTATGTAGCTTTCAAAATTTAGAGGATAATAGTTTGAGAATATGTGGATTTGAATTCCCCAAAACACATTATTTAGTTAAATGTGCATAGCACTGGGTGTATGAAAGTCCTATAGACATGGCAAACCAGAGCAATGCACCCAAGTGCTGTCTATTTAGGGAACATGGTCTTGAGATGTAAATGAATGTCAGGTTGTCATGGACAATATACACAGCCAAGAAAAGGTGAAAAGGTTTTATGATTATTTTTAAAAATAATGGCCATCATCTCTGAAGAGTGATGAGCGATGATTGTAAATTTAGGTCATTACCTTTTAATTGAGGCAAAATAATCACCCTAAAAAGGTGACATCCATCACCATTAAAGGTGATGGCTCTAACTCATCCCCTTTTCAAGGTGATAACCAGGTCTGATCACCATTAAAGGGCCATGTCCTTTTTTTCTGGCTGTGTAGACTCAGATACTGTGATATCAGTTTTTTCAATCTATCCCATTAAATCCATATGCTTAGAAAGAATATTTGCGTATTGACATGGATATGGTTTTTCCAGACAGGATGTGATCTAAACAATGACTTCTTCAATAAAAACGCCATGAGTATGAAGGCTGTACAATTTATTTGATTCGTTTAGGTGTTTTACCGTATGGCTGCAAAAGGTCTTTGTAATGTTTATAGAGAATTTGAGTAAACATATTTAGAGTCTTGACAATTCTTCAAGATATATTAGGTGTTAGGAAGTTTTATTATTCTGACATGCAGCCCATACAAAATATTTTATAAACTTGATCTCTGTTGAATTCATTCAATATAAATACATTCAATAGAAATCAGTATTATAAAATATCTTGTAGCAGCTGCATGTCGGACTAAGTTTTATAAGCTGTAATTTATATATATATATATATATATAATAAAGTTTATTGTCGTCTCATACATTGTCCATGGGCTAGGACACTTTTAATTGTAGGAGGCCAAAAGGTTTGAGCGTATTTTCTAGGTAAGAATTTTGTGCTGAGTCTGAAAATGTGCGTCTTGGTGGTCAAAGCTTCTGCATTTTAGCCGAAAAAAATTTGATTTTTCGATATTTTGACCACATGATCAGCGAAACTGATAAAACGAATGTATAATTAACAAATTTGTAACTGCGCCTCCAAATTGAAGGTGCTGAACTGGAGCAAACATACACGTGAGAAAAAGCCAAATGTAATTGGTTACACTGGTCTCACGCGATGATTTTGTCCAAATTATATTCGTCATCTCAGGAAAACACAATCGGTGACTACATGTAGAGAACCGTGTTGAGCCTGGAAAAAAAGCTACCTGGCAATCTGTATTGCACACTGCATTCCCTGTTTGAAGATTCTTGCATGACGAACTGCCTCAAAATGAGGTTAAAATTGCTCAAATCCATATAAGATATCGCTAGACTGATCTCGCTGATATTATTATTTTTACCAGTATAGGTTATTTTCATGCATCCAAAAAACGGAAGACAGCCATTGTACATTCAGCAATACCGAATATGGCCGTGGTCACCTGACTCTTATGGCGATATTTGCTTAAAGTTACCCTACCCTCCTTTTTCTGCAGAATCTGCAAAATGTGTTTGTTTTTTGCAGAGACCGCCATTCGGTTCAATCATCTTGCTCAACTTCGCGAATAGAGAGCAGAAAACTGCAACAGCCTGTATTTTGGATCCAACGATTGCAATTCATATCTGGCTGATCGTCATACTGACGTCACTTACACGTCATAGTAGGCCGACCACAGACCAAAGACGCATTTAAAAACTTTCGATGGCATTTTTTGTTACAAATCGGTACCCATGATTAATTGGTTGTTTGAGTGGAACCAGCAGGAGAGGATACCACCCTGATTTTGGTCAATTAAGGTCATTTTGGGGTCACTCTTTGGGTCAAATAAGGTCAAAAATGGGTAAAAATCGGTTATAAATCAACATTCACCGCATTGTTGTTACCAATGAGTATCCAAGCTGAATTAGTTGTAAGCAGTGTAGAATGTTAGATAGTCATATATAACACGTTTATTATAAGAATTGAGGTCATTTTAGGGTCACTTTTGGGGCAAATAAGGTCAAAATTTTGTGAAAATCGGTTATATGCACAGTACTAATTGTTACGATTGAGTATTCCAGTTGAATCAGTTGAATGTAGTGTAGGGTTGGATGTAGTCATCGATAACACGTTAATTATTAGAATTATGGTCATTTTAGGGTCATATTTGGGTCAAATGAGGTCATAAATTGGTGAAAATCAGTTATAAATTATAGTTACAGTACCAATTGTTACGAATGAGTAGCGTATCTAAATTGAATCAGTATTATGTAGTGTAAGTTTTATATCAGTCATAGATAACACGTTATTTATTCAAATTACGATCATTTTAGGGTAAGTTTTTGGTAAATGAGGTCAAAATGGGTACAAATCGGTTATAAATTAATATCTACAATAGTAATAGTTACGAATGAGTAGACAGACGGAATTAGATGTATGTGGTGTAGGGTTTAAGATAGGCATAATAACCATTATGTAACCATTATATTGTCTGTCAATGATTATTTTTCTAGCTATGATTGTACGAATAGAGCCAAACTGGGCCCATAAATAGTCAGATCGATCTGATTTGTGAAGGAGATTGGCTTTGAGAAATTGCTGCTTTCAGCTCCATGTAATCACATTACCTTGAATTATAACAGCAAAATGAGAATATGAGTCTCAGATGAACCCACATGGTCACCAGTTTGAATTTAATAATTGTATTCTCAGCTTAAGATTATGCCAACAGAATAAACAATAGGCATAATGTAATAAGCTATGGCGTTGTCAGATTTTCCATCTTGTTTAATAGCGCCAGGGTCTCCGAAGTAAACTACATAGTACATTAGGGAAGAATTATCTGATGTGAAATAAAATAGCTCATGCACTCTTTTATCCACAAAAAGAAATCTCGGAGAAAAAGGTAAAACACCACTTTCTGTGGTACCCCACATGATCGCCACTTTAAATCTGCCAATTATTCATACCAAAAAAAAAAAATACACAGCAGTGTCACTATAAAAAAAAAAGAGTGACATTGATGGGGCATCGTTGAGGGCTTGCGTTGGAAGAAACAACAACTGTGTTCATTGTGTGACCAGTACATCCAGTATTTTAAATGTGTGTAGCGCATCAGGATATTTTCTGGACAATACGATTGCTCTATATACGATTACAGCCTTGAGCGGGATTCGGCCATTGTACGACACAAATGACACCAAACCACACAGGCATCTTCACATTTCAAGTTAAATACTACACTAATGTTTCGTCATTGACCTTGACCTATTGAATAGAGTGAATTGGTAAAAACTAGGAAACGCACGTGATGTCATGTAGCTCTATATACGATTACAGCCTTGCGCGGGATTCGGCCATTGTATGACACAAATGACACCAAACCATGCATTTACACAGGGGTCCTATAAATAGTACCGCTACCAGCCAGTGGCACGGTTGCTCGCACGACTCATATTGTTTGTTTCATACTACTGCACAGTGGCACGGACGGCTGCATGTATGTATAGCATGAATGAGATTGCCAGCTACAGAATAAATAAAACTGCACTAACTGATTATTGATACCATGAAAGATACCATCGAAAGTTTTTAGTCTGATATATCACCCCAACTTCAGAATACGGGTTTGGTGAGGTCATAGCTCTATAAATATTCCGTGTTCCATATTAGGAGGAGTGCGATGTATGACCTCTTTAAAATTCCAATTTGGTTGGCTATTCGAAAGAAATTAACATCAATACAACCAACATTTGCCATATTTGGAAATCACACCGACAGACATCAAAGAAATCCTTGCTGTTCGGTGTTGCCAAGCCCCTATCTTGATTGGCTGTACATCACGTGCGTTGCCCGGTTTGAACAATTTACCCTATTCAGTGGTCAAGGTAAATGACGGAACGTTAGTGTAGCATTTAATTTGAAATGTAAAGATATCACCCAAACGGGACTAAACAACCCACCTAATTTCGATAGAAAATTGAACTGATTTCCCCCAAAATGAAGACGACATTATATTCGTCGTGATCAAAATCATTCATAAAAAAATCTCAGTTAATTTTGAATAAAACTTTCTCAAACTAAGATAGTAGCAATCTTCTGAAATCCACTATGTTGCGCAGAGAGCGTTATGGGCGTATCTGATGACGTCACTGGTGACTGCTGGTCATAGATCGCTAAAAAAATTGAGATAGTCGCAGATAACCATCTGTTTTGTTGGCTACCAAAATGCCCCTACGGCAGGTTTGTGAAATTTACTGTACGCTCAGCCAATTAAGAGGGGGTGGGACTTTTAAGTCTCGTCGGCAAACAAAGGGATATACTGGGTCAGTGGCGTTAAAGATACGAGGAGCATGATAAACTTAGCTAGATACCAATTTGATTATCATTCCGCCTGCAGCCATTCGACATCGGAGGAGCTACACCGAAGAACACTCTTATGTCTGGCTCATTTTCTCATTGTCTCGAGGCACTGTCTGTGAATGAAACGGATGTGTGCTAAAAGGCTGACAGGCCGGGTGATAATACATGATGAGTCAATTACTGACTTCGTGCTTTGAAAAAAAACACAGCAAACCAGACATGGAAGGAATCGTCCATGTAATTGACCTATTTTTGAATATGGAACAGGGATAATGGCTACTGGCGGGGGTAACAGCTTCAACTGACAGACGTGAAGTAGCTGGTTATCTTACCGTGGACACCCCAGATTAACACACCTCAGATATTGGAGCGATATACAAGAGGTGGGAGAAATTGACGACGTCTGGCGACAAAAAAGCAACCATATGACTCTACAGGAAAGCATTCGTCGACAACTATCATTCAGACCCGAGAATACGGTGGATTCTCGGACGTAGCCTCAGTATCTCAGCCGCGCTTTTATTGTAGCGGTTCATGTGGAGACTATGAAGTATTCACACGGCCCCTAGCACCGGCTTAAGCGGAATTAGATACGCTAGCTCGGGAGCTGTGGTGATAGATCAGCTCAAACAACGCATCTGATGTTAATGGATGAGCATCATGGGCGCCTGATGGAGTAAACGCCTCAACATGGGGTAAACCTGTTAAATGCAAAAATACCCAGGAAAACTAACCTGTAATGCCCGTCGTCGTACGGTTTAAATAGCTACGTGTGTATATATGGTATGCTATAGCAGGACAACAGATCTACATCATCAGCTAGGCATTATTTTTCGGTCTCCGGTTTGCGCGCACTGTCAGGAAACTATTAAATCGCCGTTCATGTGTGAGACTACCCACTCCACTATAATTCAGTATCGTAAAACATACCCGCTTTGCTCAAGACTCTGAGCGGTACGTATATCCACAATATGATCAAAGAGATAATCATATAAGTCATCCACTAAAAGGAGGCTGTTACAAAGACAATCAACGTT
Source organism: Hanleya hanleyi (assembly GCA_036873755.1). Classification (NCBI taxonomy): domain Eukaryota; kingdom Metazoa; phylum Mollusca; class Polyplacophora; order Lepidopleurida; family Hanleyidae; genus Hanleya; species Hanleya hanleyi. The sequence continues at coordinate 86,893 of JAVTVY010023793.1, read as the reverse complement.
TATCCATTAGCATACGAAATATTGTTCCCACTTTTAACCCAACTTTGTGTGCTATCTCCGGAACTCCGTGACTTTATAGCTTATCATATTGGGGTCATTTTGAGCCTATTTGTATAACCCCACGATCAGAGGATCATGGGTGAATTCAAGATGGTGGCCGCATGGGATACCAGAAAAGTTTTCTTCAAAATTTCTGCTTTTCCGCGATGAAAAGTGGGCAAAACACTATTTATTTCACATCACATTAATATTTACTAATTTATCATTTACGTTTTGCATAAATAAAAAAATCTAAAAATCTGACCGAAAAAATCCACCCAAAAATGTAGATGACGTCACTCTGACGTCTTCAAAGCGGCCATCTTGGATTTTTTTTTTACATTTTCTGGTGGAGCTTGACCCAAGGGTATAGTTTGGTAAGTTTCAACCCCCTAGCTCAAGGTGTAAGAAAAATAATTCGGGGTGGGGGGAGGGGGGCATTTTGAGGAGGGATCCCACCCCAAGGCCTGGACAGGTCCCAAAAACCCCAGGTCAAATAGGGCTAAATTCCTCATCATTCATGGGTGTTCTCTTTACGCACACACAGACAGGCCTAGCTGTAAGCGTCAGATCCGACATTCTGCAGCTAATTTCATCCAAAAAGAATTTCCGCGTTCATAATGGAAATACTCTATTCACAGGATATCATTGGCAGCAGATTCAAAGTTAAATAACATATAGCCCGTTCCGTCGCTGGTGCATGTGTGAAAGTTTGCCAGTTTCGTGCCGACGGGCGATGGTTCTATCCGGGTACTCCGGCTTCCTCCACCTTTCAAACTGGTTGTCACCATATGAGTGAAATATCCTTGAGTTTGAAATTAAACCAAATTTCTCCACCCCCTGATCGGTCGTAAAGCCTTTCTCGGTGAGTCTTACTTAAATCTACTATTATATATTAGTACATCCAGGTTTCAGTGCAAATCCAGACAGAGAAAATATGATTTGAAGTGCTGGATATATTTCACCCACTTTCATCAACTGAGAAAATATTGTTTCGACCATCTACAACGACCAAAAATCGATATGTCCAAATTATATCCGACCACATCGAATATTAGCCTGCTGTATTATAATGACACTCATCTTTATATTGGGACGTCAGGATGGCGAGGGATCAATAGATCAGCATTCATTGGACAATTTTTGTCTGAATAAAGTTCGCGATATTGCTGAATATTGTACATATGTACTCAGCGAATGCAAATATTTGTCAAATTTTATTAAGATCTATGTAAACGCAGTTGGACTTCCGATACAATATTGTGGACAAGCTTTGTGTAAATAATCTCATTTCAAAACTAGCTCATTTCGGAGGCAGAAAAATATTGCCTGTATATATTATGACCTCAACTGCCCAAACCCCACTTTCTTTTTCCACCCTCACGACAAGATATATTTCAATGTAGGTCATTTAGCGTAAAAGGACACAAGTAAACTGTCTTCCTATGTGCATGAAAAATATGAGGCTTTAACAAGAAAATATTACGACGAGCGAATAATAGATTAAGCCATTAACGCGTTTGCACCCTCTTGGAACTTTTCAATGTAGCCACGTTTACATGGCTTCGTTCGTTTCTACCATTCCATGAATCCGTTTACGGAACTTCCATGTACACTCCAAGAAAACACGGCTCCATGGTTCGCACGGCTCTATCTGGCAATAAAACAACCCATTCCACTCTATATATCTGTCCACTGATTTTATCGAGTTCGGCAAATAGTGTCATTGCCGTGAAGAGCTGATCCGTCTGCAATCAGTCTTCAAACATCAGCGGCCGGTTGAATATTTCCTCCATTTTATTCGTACGTGTCACGTGATCGGCAACGTATCATGCGGATCACGTGACCCGTACGAGGATAATGGCGATATCCAGGAGAAATTCAACCGGCCGTTGCTGCTTGATAGTGGGGCGGAATAGCCATAAAAAAACACAGAGCAATTGTGCACTAGGTGATAAAAGCACCAAATTTGGCACACTGGTGGAATGATCCATTTCAAAAAGATCTGGATATTGTGGCCGCCATCTTACAAAATGGCCGCCATGGGATATTGTGTTTGGCTGAAATTGCTGAACCCAAAATAACCAGACGGCCACACGTGGGTATACTGGGCCCTGCAAGCCCCCAGGACAACTTGGTTGCTCCCGAGCAGAGGATCATGGGCAAATTCAAGATGGTGACCACGTGGGGTACCAGAAAAGTGATGTTTTTGTCTTTTTTTTTTATTTCCGCGAGAAAAAGTGGGCAAAAACTATTTTATTTCACATGAGACTAATACGTACTAATTTATCAAGCAGTTTTTGTGAAGAAATTACGTAAATAATTTTCTTTCGAAAAATCTGACAAAAAACTTCTTTATTATACTTTATGGTGGATATAATTAGCCCATGGGTACATTGTGGTAAGTTTCAGCCCCATAGCTGAAGGGTAAGATAAATAATGAATGTGTGGGGCTGCGAAAGGGCCCCTGGCCTGGAAAGGTAAACAAAATCAGGACCGATAGTGTCATTAACTTACCAAGAACATGGGGCAGCCAGTGAATTTGACTCGCAGGCACCAAGAGCGTATGTATATAGAAACTTTCATAAGTAAGTCACACATGAAAGTCATTTTGTTCCGAAAAATACAGCAGTAATAATTTTCAAAATCAAGATGGAACGATACATGCGCCAGAACAATATTATTGTAGGACATAACGCCGACAACCTCGCTAAGCCTAGACTGGGAGTAAGAAACCACGCCCACCCGTCTATTTTGTTCCGAAAAATAGAGCAGTAATAATTTTCAAAATCAAGATGGAACTATACATGCGCCAGAACAATATTATTGTAGGACATAACGCAGACAACCTCGCTAAGCCTAGACTGGGAGTAAGAAACCACGCCCACCCGTCTATCGGACAATTTAATTGGCCCGCGAACTGAACTCGCCCTGGTCTGTTATTTTGGCTCAATTTATTCAGGTCAGAATATAAAACATCATAGGTCAGATGAACCGCAACGTCATAGGACAGACGTCTGAATGAAACGACATAGGCCAAAGGAACCATGCAGACGAAGATGATCCCGGTTGCTCTCTACGTGCAGTTAGCTGACTAACGGACTAATGTCAACGGTTCTCCTTATTTTGCCGAAGAAACGATTCGAATGGACTGATTGACTGACTGACTGTCTGACTGACTCACTCATTACCGGACAATTTGCAAATGAGAGCCTACTTCGTAGGAATAAAAAAAAGGTATGGCTGTCCCTCCACGACAAAAATCTTACACCATCATAACATGAGTAGTGTGACTAACGTCACAAGACCTACGAAGTAGGGTGAGAAAGATGACTTGGAGGTCCAAGCGTACGGTAATCTTATAGGTCACCTAAGTAGGTTAAATTTTATCAAAAGTTAGTCAGCTCAGAACTTGTTGATAACAGTTCCCTAATGCACCTTCCTGCCAAAAATCAAGGTTCTACTGTCAACGGTTCGCCTTATTTTGCCGACGAAAGGATTCGGATGGATTGACTGACTGACTCAGTCTCTCATTTTCTGGCACCATCATAAAATCTTCCATATGGGTGAAATAAAACGATTTTTAGATCCTCAGTTTTATACATGGCAATAGGGTTTGAGATAATTTAAGTGTGTACTCGAGAGATGATTTGGGGGCCCTGTGTGCTACCATGAGAGAATTTTATAGCGTCTCTAATTGACAGTGGGAACTATTAACTTTTCCAGATGTCACCGCTGGTGAGTCATTAGCGTAGCAACTATTATCGCCCTCAGTTTCTATTACCCTGGAGAATGATCAGCCCAGCAGTACAACACGAAGTGTTGGGAGGAGAGTCCGAGAGAGCGGGGGACCCCCCCCCCCCCCCTTCGCGGCATTAGGCGATTTTTCTTAAATTAGCGTAGGGAATGATGCTCTGTCAGAGCAGTTGAGAAGTAAATGTTTGTAATCCTAAATAAGACAGGAAACTGGATAAGAAACACAAATTTGAAGTGAAAAAGGTGAAGATCAGAGATTTGTTAGAATGCAAGAATCAAATCAGGCATCACTAGAGAGCCTTCTCCATGGATATATTTATTTGGTATTCAACTTCAAGGTACCTCATCTGAAGAGAGTACATAATAATAATCAATGAACAATAAAGCATACACGAACAAAATAAACAACTGATTATAGGTTACTGAATTTAAAACACAACGATGATTTTATTATCGATTTCTTCAGTAATAACATATAATAGGGTCATTGTTGTGTTTAAATTTAGTAATTTCTCATAAAATCCAGCCATTTTTTATTTCTTTTCGAGGTAGAACATTTTTTAACTAATGACTGAACTGAAGAAATGATGCAATGTTGTATAGGCTGGATATATAAAACGTGCACTATAATATGCCTTCAATCTCAACGAAATTCCAAGACCAGCAAATGAGTGAAAACGGATACCATTGGAATGTGTGTGGTATCGGAATGTGTGTCAACATTACAATGTAAGTTAGGCTAAAAATAGATTACTCAGGAATCTCCAGTTTAATACTGGATTCAAGTGTAGGCCTACTGTTAAACTAGCCATATTATAGATATCTCATAGTACATGTAGATCTAATTAGACTGATTACGACGTACGAGCGAGCGAACACATGCATGTGTGCTTTTAATATAGATATAATTAAAATATTTTTTGGAAGCTGACGTTTTAGAACAACAACACATGCCAAGAAATACTGCATTTAAAAGGGTCCATTTAGCCTACCCTGTTTTAGCGCTCTAATCAGCACATGACGGGGTCATATTTCTGCTGTCAAAATTATATTTCCCTCCAAAATCTTAACCCTTGAACCCAGGCCACACACTCTCTGATGCATGTTTGTCCTAACTATCCGATTAGCATTATGAACATGTCTTTGGTCATAGTGTACATATCATAACTTACAGCAATGTTTTCTGCTATATTATTTCAATGATATGGTTTAACAATTTAAGTTATGGGAACAGCCCTGATTGTTTGAGGGTATATGCAGTAGGCCTATGCTCTCGGACAAGAATCATTTTCAGAGCTGTGGAGTTGTCCCAGAAGCACGTTAAGATTAACCTCAGTAATAGGCCATGTGGCGTAGTGGAATGTGGATCAATGACAGGGTATTTTTAGCCGGACAGGACTCGGTTGTGGTAACTGATACTCATTAAATGCGATAAAACGCTGGGGCAAAACGGACCACAGTTTTCTTGACATGAACGACCACCAAAAGCCAACAAAAGATTTACCTTCATTGGACCTCTGACGCTTCTGTGAGAAGAAGTTTTTCAAAGTTGCTTGGCGCTTCATGACATTGATTTATAAAATACATGTCAAGTGATATTCGTGGCTCGGTAAAACTTCGCAGCAGACGAAATAACAACCTCCATTCTCCGATCAAATGATTTGCTTCCTTCATGCATCGTGGCCTATACAGCTCGCCTGACGCGAGATTCTGGGATTTCGGTAGCCTTCCGCAATACCACCGGCTAACAGCGACCAGCATGATCACGAGGGTTCCCGAATATTTCCAACAATTTACGGCAGATGCTCGTGGACTGTTAGGGAAAATATGGCGGAGCTACCTGGAAACGTATAATGCCGACATATTTTGGCAAGTACCATCAAAGTCACTGATATTTTCGAGAGCTGGGCGCATCATAATAGTAGAGAAGCAGTATCACAGGTCTCCACTTGCCTCCCAAATCCGCATAGCCTCCACTTGCCTCCCAAATCCACATAGCCTCCATCCATCGCAATCCACCATCACCCACCGAGCGCTGTCATACGTCATTATCAATTTCTATTTGTATAAATTATTGTATCTGGATATTAATAAATTATATACGTTATAATTTACCTAAATATATATATATAGTATAGATCTACATATGATATTATTAATAAACCTTTCGAATTTATACGTTAATCATTAATAACGATTAAATAACACGGCATATATTTTAGGTTTTATATCGCTTTTACAAAAAGATGTTATTTCGATATATATATATATATATATATATATATATATATATATATATGTAGTACGGATTCATGTCAATAAATTCTCCGAATCTGTACGTTAATCGTTCATATATACGCTCTATATTGTAGACTCTATATTAATTTTTACAAAAAGGCATTGCAATCAGTATATAGTGACACTCGGCTAATAATGACGCGGTATATATTGATTATAACCTCGATGTACAGATAGGGGCGGTCATGTTACATAATTGTATTGATTTTAGTATGTACCTGTGTCAGTATATGAAGCTGTATAGTGGTAACAGCTGCGATAGAATAAATAGCGATGGCACGGTTTGAATATAGGAGGGCGTTCCAATTATGGCCTTCATGAGTTATTTCAATCAGTGTAAGGTAACATTGGGTTTTGAATGCCTATACTTCTTATATTTACAGAACGATATCGATTGTGTTAGGGTACGTAATTAACGATCAACGTATAGTGGGAGTTGAAAGGGTATACCGTGAAATAAATCATTATTCGAGAACCGCTTGTCGAAATATATACGTCTAATAGTATTCGATTTATATCTTACTTCGGAATGGCGAATTTACTGAAAAATACCATCGAACCTAAAGAATCGTCCGTAAGTGTTACAATTTTATTACGACTTACTCACCGACAATACTGATACGTTTAATCACACGACTTTGTCGATATAATGATGTACATAGCGAACGGCGTTGTAAATGATCGATTATAACCGATTTGAATATAATGTCTACTCACTTTTAATATCTCAATTGTATGTTTTTTACAGGATAATAACTCTGTATGGGCTGGATTCGTACGAGAAAATGCGGACATTTTAGGTAGTTCCGCTTGGCCCAGGTTGGAGAATGTATTTGTCATAGATGCGGTCGTTGAAACACGAACGGTTTATAATGACGATGACTGGAATGCGGGTATAAGAAGTCCGACAACCATTCTCCTAAATGATTCCCTTTCACTTCCGGAGATTAAAACACGCAAATTATCCCGTTTATTCTCGCCCAGAGTTTGCAAAAACTGTAACCAGTCATTAGGTGTCGAAGTTTGTGGAAAATGTCGAGTTAGTTTATGCCGAGATTGCGCATGTTTCGCCCGGCAGGTGTCATTCGGGATTGTTATTTATCTAACCTGTTGTAGTTGTGAGTTCTGTGGTTATTGGCGAATGAAACTTTCCAAATAATCAAAACCAATAATAACAATAAAGAGTTGCTACACCTATCTATGGACGGTATATTTATTATCACAGGATATCCGTTGTAACCGACTATCGTCCATATAAAGTCATATCGAAACGACCCTGGACGGTGACTGAAAGAAGGAAGAACACAAGTTCGGTTGTTAAAGTTCAAAGTATATATTTATTTATACAAATTAATTTAGTAATGACAGTTTCAAAACGAAAATACAAACTGAGCAATCCTAATACCCAAACGTCAATTTCAGTTCCATAATCCTGTGAAAGAGCTGAGGGTATATCGATAACGAATGCAACGGTACGCCCTGGTGGCGAAATCAACTAATCAAAGGATTTGATCGGTTGTCTTGTGTACTCGCGCGGTAAAAGTCTGTTTATTAAAAATTTACGCATCTCAACGGCAGACTCTTCCGCTTCATCGTTTGATAAGTCGTCTTCCTCACGCATCCGTTTTTTAGTCGCCATTACTTTCTGATGAATCGGATGCTTCCGTAGTTTTCTCCATAACCTTAAATTGCGGACGTAGATATTTCGAAACCTTGTCTGTATTCTGGGTAAAAGATTGTCATATGCCATCTGATGCGCAGTTGGTTCATCCACTCCGTCTTCTTCGTAAACTTCCGCAAGGTCGTTTATATCGGATTCATGATCATCAATCGCTTTATTCCCGAAGAGATCCCACAAACACACGTCATTCTCGACATCATCGTTATCATCAGCATCGTTATCATCATCATCATCATCATCATCATCATCCGTAACTTCTCCGTCATCATCATCATCGTCATCATTACCTTCATTGTCATCACCACCATTGTCATCATCATTATCTTCATCATCGGCGTCAGTAGCGTCGGTATCATTTTGATCACCATGGTAGCCAAAAGTTTGATCTCAAGGACATTTATTTTTACCATTACTACCGGAACTGGAAAATTCGTCCCCATGGACAATACTTCCGCCCGCATGGTAATACGGCCTTCCACATGCCGTAGGGTCACTCACCGTCATCGTATAGGGTTGCTCTACTCTACTTGTTGGATCTATAGCGGGGCTCGGTGGTGTCTCTTGGTTGTGTTTGCATCGAATGTGTCTGAGCATACTATCGCGACGAGAGAAGATTCTCTGACAGAACGTACAAGTACACGACATGTTGATCAGTCGACCGATACATATAGACTGATGAGGGACCCGTGTTCATTCCTATATGTACAGTCACCACCACCACCACCGCCACCACGACCACCGGGAGAGGATCGAAAAGGTCACGAAAGTCCATGAAAAGTCCTATTGTACAGTCACCACCACCACCACCTCCACCACCGGGAGAGGACCCAAAAGGTCACGAAAGTTCATATAAAGTCCTATATGTACAGACACCACCACCACCACCGAGAGAGGATCCAACAACAGTAATACTATTTCAAATACCCTAAATATTTGCGGAAGTCATAAACCATCCTCTCCTGGTGGTGTTGGTGGTGGTGGTGGTGGTGACTGTACATATAGGACTTTATATGAACTTTCGTGACCTGTTGGGTCCTCTCCCGGTGGTGGTGGTGGTGGTGGTGGTGGTGATGACTGTAAATATAGGACTTTATATGAACTTTCGTGACCTTTTGGGTCCTCTCCCGGTGGTGGTGGTGGTGGGGGTGGTGACTGTACATATAGGACTTTTCATGGACTTTCGTGACCTTTTCGATTCTCTCCCGGTGGTGGTGGTGGTGGTGGTGGTGGTGGTGACTGTACATATAGGAATGAACACGAGTCCCTCATCAGTCCATATATATCGGTCGACTGATCAACATGTCGTGTGCGTGTACGTTCTGTCAGAGAATCTTCTCTCGTCGCGATAGTATGCTCAGACACATTCGATGCAAACACAACCAAGAGACACCACCGAGCCCCGCTATAGGTCCAACAAGTAGAGTAGAGCAACCCTATACGATGACGGTGAGTGACCCTACGGCATGTGGAAGGCCGTATTACCATGCGGGCGGAAGTATTGTCCATGGGGACGAATTTTCCAGTTCCGGTAGTAATGGTAAAAATAAATGTCCTTCAGATCAAACTTTTGGCTGCCATGGTGATCAAAATGATACCGACGCTACTGACGCCGATGATGAAGATAATGATGATGACAATGGTGGTGATGATAATGAAGGTAATGGTGACGATGATGATGATGACGGAGAAGTTACGGATGATGATGATGATGATGATGATGATGATGATGATAACGATGCTGATGATAACGATGATGTCGAGAATGACGTGTGTTTGTGGGATCTCTTCGGGGATAAAGCGATTGATGATCGTGAATCCGATATAAACGACCTTGGGGAAGTTTACGAAGAAGACGGAATGGATGAACCAACTGCGCATCAGATGGCATATGACAAGCTTTTACCCAGAATACAGACAAGGTTTCGAAATATCTACGTCCGTAATTTAAGGTTATGGAGAAAACTACGGAAGCATCCGATTCATCAGAAAGTAATGGCGACTAAAAAACGGATGCGTGAGGAAGACGACTTATCAAACGATGAAGCGGAAGACTCTGCCGTTGAGATGCGTAAATTCTTAATAAACAGTACACAAGACAACCGATCAAATCCTTTGATTAGTTGATTTCGCCACCAGGGCGTACCGTTGCATTCGTTATCGATATACCCTCAGCTCTTTCACAGGGTTATGGAACTGAAATTGACGTTTGGGTATTACTATTGCTCAGTTTGTATTTTCGTTTTGAAACTGTCATTACTAAATTAATTTGTATAAATAAATATATACTTTGAACTTTAACAACCGAAATTGTGTTCTTCCTTCTTTCAGTCACCGTCCAGGGTCGTTTCGATATGACTTTCTATGGACGATAGTCGGTTACAACGGGTATCCAGTGATAATAAATATACCATCCATAGATAGGTGTAGCAACTCTTTATTGTTATTATTGGTTTAGATTATTTGGAAAGTTTCATTCGCCAATAACCACAGAACTCACAACTACAACAGGTTGGACAAATAACAATCCCGAACGACACCTGCCAGGCGAAACATGAGCAATCTCGGCATAAACTAACTCGACATTTTCCACAAACTCTGGGCTAGAATAAACGGGATAATTCTTCTACACATTTGCGTGTTTTAATCTCCGGAAGTGAAGGGGAATCATTTAGGAGAATGGTTGTCGGACTTCTTATACCCGCATTCCAGTCATCGTCATTATAAACCGTTCGTGTTTCAACGACCGCATCTATGACAAATACATTCTCCAACCTGGGCCAACCGGACCTACCTAAAATGTCCGCATTTTCTCGTACGAATCCAGCCCATACAGAGTTATTATCCTGTAAAAAATATACAATTGAGATATTAAAAGTGAGTAGACATTATATTCAAATCGGTTATAATCGATCATTTACAACGCCGTTCGCTATGTACATCATTATATCGACAAAGTCGTGTGATTAAACGTATCAGTATTGTCGGTGAGTAAGTCGTAATAAAATTGTAACACTTACGGACGATTCTTTAGGTTCGATGGTATTTTTCAGTAAATTCGCCATTCCGAAGTAAGATATAAATCGAATACTATTAGACGTATATATTTCGACAAGCGGTTCTCGAATAATGATTTATTTCACGGTATACCCTTTCAACTCCCACTATAAGTTGATCGTTAATTACATACCCTAACTCAATCGATATCGTTCTGTAAATATAAGAAGTATAGACATTCAAAACCTAATGTTACCATACACTGATTGAAATAACTCATGAAGGCCATAATTGGAACGCCCTCCTATATTCAAACCGTGCCATCGCTATTTATTCTATCACAGCTGTTACCACTATACAGCTTCATATACTGACACAGGTACACGCTTAAAACTAAAGTGTTGAAAGTTACTCGTAAAGTGTTGAAATAACCCTTTAAGTGTGTCCACAGGGACAACACTTAAAGAGCAGTCCCTGTGGACACACTTAAAGGGTTATTTCAACACTTTACGAGTAAGTTTCAACACTTTAGTTTTAAGCGTGTACATACTAAAATCAATACAATTATGTAACATGACCGCCCCTATCTGTACATCGAGGTTATAATCAATATATACCGCGTCATTATTAGCCGAGTGTCACTATATACTGATTGCAATGCCTTTTTGTAAAAATTAATATAGAGTCTACAATATAGAGCGTATATATGAACGATTAACGTACAGATTCGGAGAATTTATTGACATGAATCCGTACTACATATATATATATATATCGAAATAACATCTTTTTGTAAAAGCGATATAAAACCTAAAATATATGCCGTGTTATTTAATCGTTATTAATGATTAACGTATAAATTCGAAAGGTTTATTAATAATATCATATGTAGATCTATACTATATATATATATTTAGGTAAATTATATCGTATATAATTTATTAATATCCAGACACAATAATTTATACAAATAGAAATTGATAATGACGTATGACAGCGCTCGGTGGGTGATGGCGGATTGCGATGGATGGAGGCTATGTGGATCTGGGAGGCAAGTGGAGGCTATGTGGATTTGGGAGGCAAGTGGAGACCTGTGATACTGCTTCTCTACTACTCATCATTTTTTTTTTGCTTTAGTGCTGGGCGGCCGAAGTTAGTCCCAGGCGCTTAAATGTCACAGAGAAGAATACAGCCTAGGGTTCCTGATGGGCATGACAGTGCACTCGAGTCATCAATAAATAATAAAAAAAATAATTATTAATCAAATTTTCATCAGAATTCGATCAGCTCAGAACTTGCTGGTAACAACGCCCTAATGCACGTTCATGCCAAAAATCAAGGTTCTAATGTCAACGGTTCTCCTTATTTTGCCGACGAAAGGATTCGTATGGACTTACTCATTACCGGACAATTTGCGATCTGTAGCCTACTTCGTAGGAACATAAGCAGTGTGACTAACGTCACAGGACCGACGAAGTAGGGTAGGCATTAGGACTCCGACGCGCACTGAACTCTTGCACCCCCCCCTCCCCTACCCAAGATTAAATCCTGCCTATATTAAGATGGGCACAGCCCAAGTAGATTCACCAGTGATTTTCATCAAAAGTAGGTCAGCTCGTTACTTGCTGATAATAGTCCCCTAATGCACCTTCATGCCAAAAATCAAGGTTCCAATGTCAACGGTTCTCCTTATTTTGCCGACGAAAGGATTCGGATGGACTGACTGACTCACTCACTCACTCACTCATTACCGGACAATTTGCAAATGAGAGCCTACTTCGTAGGAATAGGTTGAAATATGATTTTAAAAATATCGGTCTGCTTCGCTTGGTTAAATTTAAAGTATTCTGTCTGCCAGAGGCTCTTATTATAATAAATGTTGTCGGATGGTCAATTTAATACCTCTGTAATTGTTTACGCCAAACTTTATCGTTAGAATTGATGAATTATGGAAAGCACCATGTGCAAATATTCCAAGGTAACTGTCACATTTCTGATCGATCGACGAAGCATAGCTTAATTTGTACCTATCAAATTGTCGTCGTGAACAAATGGTTTTGTCGAGGATCAGGGAAACTGCGTTTGTATTTCGATATGGAATTGAAAATCGATTTGTCTTGCAAGATTATTGTTTCCTGTAATTTCAAGATAAAGGCATTTGCAGCTTGCATAATTATATTTTTATATTCCTGTTTCCACTCGAACTGACAAACCGCAGTCATATTCATTTCCAGTATTGTATACATTTTATGTTTCAGGATACCCCTACAGATAAAGAGAGTTTCAAATAAGGGATTCCTATGAGCATGAAGCTTCAGATGCAAATCATACTGGACGATCGAAGGCTAAACAACAACAACCTTAATTTTCACTACGATACCCCTATCTGAATGTGATCCAACAGATAAAATGATTTCTGAAAGCCTATGGCATACCAAATTCATATGCCTTCCCCAAACACGAGCACAGGTATTAAAATCGGAGTCAAAATAGGCATTGAACAACTTGTTGCATAAGACTAATTATGTACTCTCAAACCATTCCCCCCCCGCCCCCGCTTTTAAATATTTTTCTTACCCTTGAGCTAGTGGTTGAAACTTACCACATTATACCCATGGGACAAGCTCCGCCAGAAAATGTAAAACAAATCCAAGATGGTCACAGTGACGTCATCTTCAAAACAGACATTTTTTGGTCGATTTTTCGGTCCGATTTTCGAATTTTTGTTGATGTTTTTTCTTTGCAAATATTGCATGATAAAATAGTCAGTTATAGTCTGATGTGAAATAAGATAGATTTTGCCCGATGAACCTCAAAGAGAAGCAGGAATTTTGAAGAAAAATCACGAAAATATCACTTTTCTTGAATTTACTCATGATTCTCTACCTCAGGAATTACGTGCCGTAATTGGCAGAATTAGTCAGTGATAGTAGTTCATTTGTCTGGGAACATTTGGTCTCAAATGATACTCAAATAATACTCCCGAGTTCAGAAGTATTTAGGCATAATTTGTAAATGCCCCCCTCTCTCTTCCATCCCTACATCGTTACAATCCATAATACATTTTTACACGTTTTGTTCTGGTTGAAACTAAACCTTGGGCTTACAGTTCACCCTACAGTTGTATCGCAGCATGGAGAGGAACCATTTCGCCTGCCCCTCTAAATATTTGTTCCTACTCCTTGGGTAACAGGGCTGAACAGTTTTCACAATATATCTTTAGGGCCAAGCTCTACCAGAAAGTGTAAAATAATCCAAGATGGCTGCCACAGTGACGGCATGTCATAAATGCCAGATTATCAAATTTTTTATTTATGTTATTTTCTTGTGAGAAACTACATAATAAATTATTGAATAATTATATGATGCGAGATAGAATAGTTTTGGACATTTTTATGTGTAAAAAGCAGAAATTATTTTAAAAAAGACGAGAATGCAACGTTCAGTCATATCTTCATGGCCGCCATTTTGAAATTACCCAGCGTCTGCTGCTCAGAGGAGTATGCAAAAAGCATTAAAATGACCCCAGATAAAGTTATAAAGGCTAAACTGAGCTAAGCTATAAAGGATATAGCCATGCTAAGCTATATATAAGCTATACTCCATAGAGTCACGGAGCTGGATTAAGAATACTGATAAGAGATACGGATTTGATATTGTTGGAACACCCTGTATGTCTTGTCGGCGTCATTGAAAACTATTGACCGCTTCTCACTTGCAGGAAACTAACATGTGTTTATGTACATGTATTCTACGATTGTTGTTTCTTATTAATATGGTGTTTATACTGTTACTCGGAATAGGTTTCTGGATTATGGACACGGGAATTCTGAAATGGACGACGGCTAAATTTTGAATGACAGACTAGACTGTTTGTTATCTTAGTCGTTCATCGTTTTAGAGATAGCGTAGAAAGTTTTGTAGTGGGGTATAGCCAATTAGGCGATGTACCATAAAACTGCTCCCCCCCCCCCTCCCAATAAAGAGGCCAACAGGTTGACTGAATTATGATTCATTGTCCCAAACAATTTGGCGATTTCCTGGTCAGACCTTCATGTTAATGAAGCTTGAGCTCCCACCCTCTGGTCGTAATTTGTAAACGACCTCACGTTGTTGTCACATAACCACTTGAATGGTAAATTACATGCATTTTCCTTAAATAAAGTATGTTGATTAGAACTGTTCCGCATAATTTTAATTATTTCTGACATTTCTAAATAATTTTCAGCTAACCTGGACATGCCGAAGATAGATTTGAATTAAATGGATGTTTGTTTTACCTTCGGTCCATGTTAAATATATGGAGAGATGTACATGTTCGTTATAGAAAACATTCCGGTCGAGGGATAAAACTGGGTATTCCCACATATAGCCTTTGAATCGAATATAAAAACAATTCACCAAGAAACTAATACATAAGAAAAGGTGTCGAATAATGAGCGAAAAAGCATTGCTAATCTTTACAATAAAAACAAAACAAAACATTACAATAAAAACACATCAGTTTCCTTTATCTCCTTTAGAACTTTTCTACATTGACAAAGCGTTACGTCTTACCGGTAAAAGATATCCGTACGGAACAGGATTATCACTCCCCTCATAGCGATAATGAATGGATCGGCACGGAGAAAAACATAATGCACTCCAGGTTATTCCCTTGTGTCGTGTACAAGAACCACGAGAGAGGGAGTGAGAGAATATGATAAATGGATCGATGTTATCGATGTCTGATAACCCAATATGGATAGACCGGACCTCAGTTAAAGTGTCTATAATCCATACAAAAACTGGTGTCAATAGAATAACGGTCTATTGCTTGCAAAGTATTCAAACATCAATGTGCAGGAGCTTAAGAGAAAAAGATGAGGTATGGATAATGACCATAAACAAAGTTCCAGATTCTCATATGACATAACCAACCACGTGTATATGTAACCTATATAGAGATTTATGTGTGCATGGAATTGTTTATTTGTTATGATAAATCGACATCATCGTCGCGATCAAAACGAATTTCCACTGCCTGTTATCTCCGGGACTAGCCGTTCCATAATGAAGCTTGTGTCTCTAGGTTCCATTTATATCGTGGTAGCCAATCACCATTTTCCGTTTAGGCTCTTTGTCGCACGTGACTAAAATTTTAACCCCTTATTTGGCACGAAAATGCAAGAGCTCTGTGCGCCTGCGTGTAATCATATATAAATGCATCGTAGCGTAGTAAGATAGTGTCCTTTGATTGGTCGTATTGATGATCACGAGACTCGAGAGGCGTGACCTATATTCATGAATGATGTACCGAATAAAGACTCGGTGCGGTAAATCAGTCCGAGGCATCGTTGATGCGTGCCTCTGGAGGAGCGGGAATGACTCATAATCAGCGAACAGTATCGCGCTGGTCTAACTACAGCACAATCACCTGGTAGCTGATTTATGGAGATCTCGCTCTCTAAAATTGAGGTACACAATAACTTTTGTTCAATAACTTTTGATTCCGTCTTAACCGATGCTTCAGGCGCATTGATCTATCTATTGTTCCATGGCCTAAACTTAATTTGCGGTTTGAAGAGCCAGTCAGTGTTGTTTCAATAGCGTGACAGATATCTGGCCTATTATTATGCAAATTAGATTGCCTCAAGAGAATTTATTTTTGCCTCCATTTTAGAGAGCGGGATCGCCTAACCTGTTCAAGAGGCGTTTTTCAGAAGCGGATTTATGCTTCTAATAAAGTGCCTAACGAGTAAAAACATTTTCCCCAATTCATTATCAACACTGATTATAGTT
Organism: Hanleya hanleyi; assembly: GCA_036873755.1. Classification (NCBI taxonomy): domain Eukaryota; kingdom Metazoa; phylum Mollusca; class Polyplacophora; order Lepidopleurida; family Hanleyidae; genus Hanleya; species Hanleya hanleyi. The sequence goes on along the minus strand of JAVTVY010023793.1, from coordinate 70,344 downwards.
CTGTACATGGTCATGTTATTTTACGATAGAGAAATATCGAAATAACGCCAGGACAACCACCGCGCGTTCAAGACAATACATTTGTAGCGGCAATTCGCGCTTGAAAACATGCGTTAGAATTTGAAACTGATCTCCTTATATTGGAGAACATCAGCCGTGTTGCAGCATGAAAGTAGAAGCTTTGCCATATATAGAGCCGTTGTTGGGGCTAAGAATGTCCGCTAACTAAGAGTGTCCGGCCCCTATCTTCTAACCCAGCTAGGACACTTTTCTCCACATTGGGGACAATGTCCGTCACACCGGGTTCACTCAAGATGATATATTACATTTGTTCGCAAGTATTTGTATCCAGGCAGTCAAGCTTCAGTTCATTATTATTTTCCCGGGGAGCTATAGATATTATTAGGATACGGACAAAACAGAAGCCATTATATTCCATAATGTCCCCGAGATCTGTCATCATGCTGATTAGCTCGGCAAATGTCATCCCTGATAGTGATTATATTTCTCTCGCGGGATTTCTAAAACATATTATTGACAATGGATTTGTAATCTGATCTGATATTTTTTTGGCTTCTTTGAATGGAAATTTTATTGTTATCTGTGAAAATGGAAGGCAGGAAATAACCTATCTGTTTATGGTTGGCCATTCACGCCAAAACAGACACCACCATGTTCCCGAATAAATCTATTGTTTGCACATAAATAATATGTCTGACGCTAATTCCTCATTAGATGTCTGTACGTAATTAATACAGTATTAGTAGAAATTATGTATGTTTAACTCTAACTCCAGGGTATAGGTGAGGGCATCAAATACTTATACAACCACAGAAATAATATTTGTCTGATAGTCCTTTTGTCTGGCCGTAATTAATTTAAACCTACCATGCCTGGGGAGGGGGTCCCCCCACGAAACTTTCTCCCCCATCTCCACAACGACAAATAAAAGTGAAGGTTGACCCTTCTCGGCCTATTTTCATAATCCCTCGAGTAGATGATCATAGGTAAATTTAAGATGGCGGCCATGCGGATCCCAGAAAAAATGATGTTTTTGAGAAGAATACGATGAGTGGTTCTCAAGTTATTGCCTGGAGATCAAATTTAGATTTGTCTCCAGGTGGTGCCATCTGTAGGTGCAAGGGGGCGAAACGCAATCCCAAACGGCATGTCATTCTATATTTACTGCTGTCAGCTTTGGTGCTGTTACAGTAAGGAAGGTCTCAACAAATTGAGAGTTACTTATAACAATTCGTTCAGGTGGCCCATGTATTATAGACGTGACTGTAGCGCAAGCTACATGTTTGTGATTAATCGCATTTCCTCTTTTGGCGAGTTAATACGAAATTCCGTTTTTCGGTTCAAGCAAAGGCTAACTGATTGTGAAAATGTTATAATTTGTAGGTTGCTTAACTGTGATGTTTTTGTTTTCTCGTCAAAGCTAGAAGCCAAATGGTCTGAAATTTTGCACTAGTGCTCTTATCCCCATCTAAACAACTTTGGTGTAATATGTATGGACGCCCGTTCAGTATGAAATAAAACTATTATTATATATTATTATTATTATTATATGCATACCAAATTCGAAAAGAATCCGATGAGCAGTTCTCAAGTTATTGCCCGGGAACGAATTTCAGATTTTGCCACCAGGTGGCACCACCCCTGTTTAGTGGGCGAAACAAATTTAGATTTTGCCACCAGGTGGTGCCACCTGAAGAGACAATTGGGTGAAACGCAATCCTAAGCGACATCTCATGGCATGGTAAATGCGTACCAAATTTGAGAAGATTTCGATGGGTGGTTCTCATGTGGGCGAGGACACATTGTGTTGTTGATAAAATACAATTTTCTTCTTTTTTCAAGTGGGATAGATTTATTTCATGCACACCTAATACACTGTAAAGTTATATTCAGAAGATATAGCAAGTAAACACTGGCTTTATTCAGTGTATCACTCAGAAATAAAGCCTCTGAATTCCATAAGCATAGATCTATGATGGGTCAACTGATGACCCTTAGTAGAGAAAATAGTGCCACGAATGGATACCATACTCCTATTTATATGGGTTCCCAAGGCGTGGAAATTTCACAAATTACAACTGAAGCACAATTAAAGCCAAATGAGTAGTGGGAAAATGGTAATTCATGAACAGAAAGCGTTGTGGAGATTTATACTGGAGATGTAAACTTAAACTATATTTTCCAACACATTGCAGCTCAATTCTCCATGTGGTTATCTCCCCTGCCCACAGCCCTTGCAGAAACAGTCGCAAATTTTCATGGTGATAAAGCGAATATCTATTATGTGCTATTATATCGTGTATTCCATCTACATCAGTACGTTTTCTCTTCTTATTTCTTTGTCCCTTCGAAATACTAGACAAGATTGAGCCAGGACACGTGATGTCAGCAATACAGGCGTCAGTTGATGTCAGCAACACAGGCGTCATGTGATGTCAGCTATACAGGTGTCAGGTGATGTCAGCTATACAGGCGTCAGGTGATGTCAGCTAAACAGGCGTCATGTGATGTCAGCTATACAGGCTTCAGGTGATCTCAGCTATACAGGCGTCAGGTGATGTCAGCTATACAGGCATCAGGTAATGTCAGCTATACAGGCGGCAGGTGATGTCAGCAATACAGGCGTCAAGTGATGTCAGCAATACAGGCGTCAGGTGAGGTCAGCAATACAGGCGTCAGGTGGTGTCAGCAATACAGGCGTCAGGCGATGTCAGCTATACAGCCGTCAGGTGATGTCAGATATACAGACGACAGGTGATGTCAGCTATACAGGCAAACGGTGATGTCAGCTATACAGACGACAGGTGATTTCAGCTATACAGGCGTCAGGTGATGTCAGCTATACAGACGACAGGCGATTTCAGCTATACCGGCGTTAGGTGATGTCAGCTATACAGGCGAACGGTGATGTGAGCTATACAGACGACATGTGATGTCAGCTATACAGGCGTCAGGTGATGTCCGCTATACAGGCGACAGGTGATGTCAGCTATACAGGCGTCAGGTGATGTCAGCTATACAGGCGAAAGATTATGTCAGCTATACAGGGGACAGGTGATGTCAGCTATACAGGCGGCAGGTGATGTCAGCAATACAGGCGCCAGGTGATGTCAACAATACAGGTGTCAGGCGATATCAGCAATACAGGCGTCAGATGATGTCAGCAATACAGGCGCCAGGTGATGTCAGCAATACAGGCGTCAGGTGATGTCAGCAATACAGGGGTCAGGTGATGTCAACAATACAGGCGTCAGGTAATGTCAGCTATACAGGCGTCAGGTGATGTCAGCTATACAGGCGTCAGGTGATGTCAGCAATACAGGCGTCAGGTGATGTCAGCAATACAGTCGTCAGTTGACGCTAGCTATACAGGCGTCAGATGATGTCAGCAACACAGGCGTCATGTGATGTCAGCTATACAGGCGTCAGGTGATGTCAGCTATACAGGCGTCAGGTGATGTCAGCTAAACAGGCGTCAGGTGATGTCAGCTATAGAGGCGTCAGGTGATGTCAGCTATACAGGCGTCAGGTGATGTCAGCTATACAGGCATCAGGTGATGTCAGCTATACAGGCGGCAGGTGATGTCAGCAATACAGGCGTCAAGTGATGTCAGCAATACAAGCGTCAGGTGATGTCAGCTATACAGGCGTCAGGTGGTGTCAGCAATACAGGCGTCAGGTGATGTCAGCTATACAGCCGTCAGGTGATGTCAGATATACAGACGACATGTGATGTCAGCTATACAGGCGAGCAGTGATGTCAGCTATACAGACGACAGGTGATTTCAGCTATACAGGCGTCAGGTGATGTCAGCTATACAGACGACAGGTGATTTCAGCTATACAGGCGTCAGGTGATGTCAGCTATACAGACGACAGGTGATGTCAGCTATACAGGCGACAGGTGACGTCAGCTATACAGGCGTCAGGTGATGTCCGCTATACAGGCGACAGGTGATGTCAGCTATACGGGCGTCAGATGATGTCAGCTATACAGGCGAAAGGTTATGTCAGCTATACAGGGGACAGGTGATGTCGGCTATACAGGCGTCAGGTGATGTTAGCTATACAAGCGACAGGTGATGTCTGCTATGCAGGCGTCAGGTGATGTCAGCTATACAGACGACAGGTGATGTCAGCTATACAGGCGCAGGTGATGTCAGCTATACAGCCGACAGCTGATGTCAGCTATACAGGCGTCAGATGCTGTCAGCTATACAGACGACAGGTGATGTCAGCAATACAGGCGTCAGGTGATGTCAGCAATACAGGCGTCAGGTGATGTCACAATACAGGCTTCAGGTGATGTCAGCTATACTGTCGTCAGGTGATGTCAGCTATACAGACGTCAGGTGATGTCAGCTATACAGGCGTCAGGTGATGTCAGCTATACAGGCGACAGGTGATGTCAGCTATACAGGCGACAGGTGATGTCAGCTATACAGGCGTCAGGTGATGTCAGCTATACAGCCGACAGCTGATGTCAGCTATACAGGCGTCAGGTGCTGTCAGCTATACAGACGACAGGTGATGTCAGCAATACAGGCGTCAGGTGATGTCAGCAATACAGGCGTCAGGTGATGTCACAATACAGGCTTCAGGTGATGTCAGCTATACTGTCGTCAGGTGATGTCAGCTATACAGACGTCAGGTGATGTCAGCTATACAGGCGTCAGGTGATGTCAGCTATACAGGCGACAGGTGATGTCAGCTATACAGGCGACAGGTGATGTCAGCTATACAGGCGTCAGGTGATGTCAGCTATACAGCCGACAGCTGATGTCAGCTATACAGGCGTCAGGTGCTGTCAGCTATACAGACGACAGGTGATGTCAGCAATACAGGCGTCAGGTGATGTCAGCAATACAGGCGTCAGGTGATGTCACAATACAGGCTTCAGGTGATGTCAGCTATACTGTCGTCAGGTGATGTCAGCTATACAGACGTCAGGTGATGTCAGCTATACAGGCGTCAGGTGATGTCAGCTATACAGGCGACAGGTGATGTCAGCTATACAGGCGACAGGTGATGTCAGCTATACAGGCGTCAGGTGATGTCAGCTATACAGGCGTCAGGTGATGTCAGCTATACAGGCGTCCGAGTTGACATAAATCTTCATCAGAAATAATCTCCGATTTTGTGACAAAGCTGTATGTGATTCCTTCTAACCCATTTATCGATTATACTTCAGATAAAAAAAATGTTTATGATATATTATTACAGCGAATTATTCTCCAGATTTCCAGGTCGCCCTTGAGATTGATTTTAACAATAAAACTCTAGTTAGTTTGTTTACCCCTCCTCGGTTCAATACGGGGACAGGAGTGTCTCCAAATATAAACAGAATATTTTCTAGACAAGTTTTATTGCAATTGTCGTAAACCATCCGACTGACTGTATGCCTTTGACCCTCAAGTAAGAGCTCTTCATACCATTAATATGTGACGTTTAATATAAGTCTCACTTCTATCAGGAAGTGAGAAACCAGCGCCACCTATTGGCGGTGTGTGGAAACAGATTCGCCTTTCACCATTAAGAATATGTTTGTGCCTCAGATGATTTTTTGTTCTTCATCTGCTGCAATTTTCAAATGTACTGTAACGTGTGCCGCGCCGGTCAATGAACGGGACGCAGCTGAGCTAGGTCTCGTTATATGGTAGCGTACAAGCTGTCAGGCTGCTGTCCCTGCCGGCACTAGTTCTTGCCAACTAGAGATTCACTTCGACCTGTCACCTTGTCTGGATCGAGAAAGTAGGAGCGTGTAGAGACAACCAAGGCTGATATAGAGTCAAATAATGTGCAATAATATTCAGTTAAATGTACAGGATGATCGTGGTTAAAGATGTAAATATGTATAGTTTATTATATACGCGCACCGAGTAAAGGGCGGCCTGGTTGCTGGCCCTTTCCACACGGTAGGTGATCGTAGGGGCGGCCTGGCTGCTGGCCCCTCTCTTGGTATGGAATGTCGTTGGAGCGAGGCCAAGGATAGCGGCTCGACGTCCTTCCTTCTCCCGGCTTTTGGAGTGAGGCTATGGATATATCGACTCTCTTCTCTGTAAGGTAGGTATATCGTCCCCAGAAAACGCCGTGGCTTCCCACCGTGGATATGACCGTCTTCCCCTCACAGGTACGTATGGTCCCAGAGATTGCTCCGTCTTCCCACCGTCGATACGTCTGCTTCTACTTGTGAGAAATCCCCTCTACAGGGAGGTTCGTCTTCCCACCGTGGATATGTCCGTTCTTCCACAGTTGTAATCTGTCTTGCGAGGATGCTTCCGTATCGTCTCCCCTCCAAGGTAAGTATATCTTCCCCAGAAAGTCCCCTGAATGTGTCCTGTCTTCTCACCGTGGATATGCCCGTCTTCCCCTCGCAGGTACGTATTTTCCTAGAGATAGACTCGTCTTCCCGCCGTGGATACGTCTGTTGACCTTGTAGGTACCTATTCCCTTCTACAGGTCGGTTCGTCTTCCCACCGTGGATACGTCTGCTTCTTCTTGTAAGAATTCCACTCTACAGTTAGGTTCGTCTCCCCACCGTGGATACGTCTGTCTTCACCTGGTTTGTACGTATCGGCAATGCCACTTCTTCCGTGTGATTATTATCTCACCCTAGGTTAATCTAATAACCGTGATCTTGACTGACTTCTATCCAGGCGTAGTCTGGCTTGCGAGAATCCTCTCCTCAGGATGTATCCGGCTAGATGATGTGGTCTAATATAACGTCTCTGGCAGCGAATCTGTCTGTAACAGTTTTGAGATGCTGCTTCGGTGGCGTGCTCGTAGGCACCGTAAACGGCCCAGACTGAGGTACTCACGACGCCCGATAAAACAGACCTTCTTCCGATAGACTTCCTTCAACGTCTCAGATCACATCAAATCGCCATGCTTCCTCTCACAGGTTGGTACCAGTTTTCTGTCACCCGTTTCACGGTGAGAACGCTCTCAGACAGCGTTATGCCTCTCCACCGTGAACACTTCAGGGCCCCCAACACATAAGCTGGCTTGTGAGAGTGACTTCTTCCTTCGAACTCCAATCAGGTAGGTACAGTTGGATCCTAGGTATCGCCAGTGCGGTATAGTGCTCCCATGTATCAGCAGCCCAATTCCATATCCCTTGGAATATTACCGGTCGCCCGAACGCAGCCCAGCATTCGCCGACAACACTACTGCTCAATACCCTTCACTAATACTACAGTCACTGGACTTCCTATGTTCCCTCTTCTTCGTACAGGCACCGTCCACCGATTACACGTCTGTGCATGCTATACACCGTTCAGTCTATTTGCCCAATAGAAGAGTGTAGTTACCTGGTTACAGTTCAGATCCGAAGTGATTTCCATGCCTGATCTCCGTCTTTTATACATACCAGGCCACGTACATGTAACGTCTAGTTGCCCGTATGAAATCTCACACTTTCCCGCAGCGCCATCTGCACTATCCAGTCAAAGACAACTCACACCATTGTACAGTTTAGGAACGATAACTCCAACCGTTATCACAGAGCAGACCTTGTGGGGAATTCCCGACTTCTAGTTTCACTTTCGTTACCGCTAATTATATCGCTGTATACAGTTTGCACAGTTTTCTTTGTTAACGGGAACATTAGATAGCCTTCTCCGTTGATATCACAGGCCAAGAATGGACACTAATACTGGACGGTAAGTTCATTCAGTTATATCCCCGTTGTATATCCGTATTTATGCTGAGCGTTGTGGCTTCATGTAGACCCCTATTTCCGTTCATTTCCGGGTTAGCGTGCACACTTCGTTCCAGACTTGCACTCCGGTTGGGGCTTGTGTTTAGTCCTGATTTAACGTTTAGGGGATACCAATATTCGTTACACCACCCACGCCTTCGAAATATCGGCGCCCTCGCCGATGTTTGGTCACGCTCTTTTTAGTTCAATAAACAAACAATCACATGGGGGTTCCGGGATCGGTGTCATCCTCCCCAGTCCATCCCCCAGAGTTCCGGGGACATGGCGGCGGCCTCACTGTGGCCCACAGGAACCGTTAAGCCCCAGTCCATCTCTGCACATGATTCATTGCGTTTCAATATTCCTGATTGACGTTGATTGGTGGGCCATTTAGAATTAACCACCAGACGCAGTTACGTCCCTCATACCGCTACCCTTCATCTTCTTGCCTTTGGCTAAGGACTTCTCTTCTGTGGGCCTCCTGGTTAGTGTTCCACTGCTCATGGTTAGTGGAGATATGCGCCAAGGAGTCCTCTTCGCCGTAGTAAGCTGTGTTATGTGCACCTGAATCCGAGATGGGAGTATCACCGGTCGATGGAAGCATAGTCCACATTCCGTTGCCTTCATCTGTTTCGCTGTTGATGAACAAGGGCTGGCCAGTGGATATCGTGCTTCTTTCTTCCTGATCAGTCCCCACCGGAGTAGTCAAGAAATCGACTGAAGGGATGTCATTCCATCGTCCACTTGGTCCTGCTGCAGATGGAGACTGTTGTTCACCAAAATCGACCAAGGCTGCTGTATCTCCATCACAGAATCTCGCTAGCAGTCCCGATTGGTCGGGTGTGGATTCCGCTTTCGGCCTTCCCCGGGCAAGTTGTCTTTCCATCTTCGCTCTCCTGTGAATCTCGGATGTCGGCAAATCCCACCGCTGCCACCAGTTTTGTGTAACGTGTGCCGCACCGGTCAATGAACGGGACGCAGCTGAGCTAGGTCTCGTTATATGGTAGCGTACAAGCTGTCAGGCTGCTGTCCCCGCCGGCACTAGTTCTTGCCAACTAGAGATTCACTTCGACCTGTCACCTTGTCTGGATCGAGAAAGTAGGAGAGTGTAGAGACAACCAAGGCTGATATAGAGTCAAATAATGTGCAATAATATTCAGTTAAATGTACAGGATGATCGAGAGTAAAGATGTAAATATGTACAGTTATTAAATACACGCGCCGTGTAAAGGGCGGCCTGGCTGCTGGCCCTTTCCACACGGTAGGTGATCGTAGGGGCGGCCTGGCTGCTGGCCCCTCTCTTGGTATGGAATGTCGTTGGAGCGAGGCCAAGGATAGCGGCTCGACGTCCTTCCTTCTCCCGGCTTTTGGAGTGAGGCTATGGATATATCGACTCTCTTCTCTGTAAGGTAGGTATATCGTCCCCAGAAAACGCCGTGGCTTCCCACCGTGGATATGACCGTCTTCCCCTCACAGGTACGTATGGTCCCAGAGATTGCTCCGTCTTCCCACCGTCGATACGTCTGCTTCTACTTGTGAGAAATCCCCTCTACAGGGAGGTTCGTCTTCCCACCGTGGATATGTCCGTTCTTCCACAGTTGTAATCTGTCGTGCGAGGATGCTTCCGTATCGTCTTCCCTCCAAGGTTAAGTATATCTTCCCCAGAAAGTCCTCTCAATGTGTCGTGTCTTCTCACCGTGGATATGCCCGTCTTCCCCTCGCAGGTACGTATTTTCCTAGAGATAGACTCGTCTTCCCGCCGTGGATACGTCTGTTGACCTTGTAGATACCTATTCCCTTCTACAGGTCGGTTCGTCTTCCCACCGTGGATACGTCTGCTTCTTCTTGTAAGAATTCCACTCTACAGTTAGGTTCGTCTCCCCACCGTGGATACGTCTGTCTTCACCTGGTTTGTACGTATCGGCAATGCCACTTCTTCCGTGTGATTATTATCTCACCCTAGGTTAGTCTAATAACCGTGATCTTGGCTGACTTCTATCCAGGTGTAGTCTGGCTTGCGAGGATCCTCTCCTCAGGATGTATCCGGCTAGATGATGTGGTCTAATATAACGTCTCTGGCAGCGAATCTGTCTGTAACAGTTTTGAGATGCTGCTTCGGTGGCGTGCTCGTAGGCACCGTAAACGGCCCAGACTGAGATACTCACGACGACCGGTAAAACAGACCTTCTTCCGATAGACTTCCTTCAACGTCTCAGATCACATCAAATCGCCATGCTTCCTCTCACAGGTTGGTACCAGTTTTCTGTCACCCGTTTCACGGCGAGAACGCTCTCAGACAGCGTTATTCCTCTCCATCGTGAACACTTCAGGGCCCCCAACACATAAGCTGGCTTGTGAGAGTGACTTCTTCCTTCGAACTCCAATCAGGTAGGTACAGTTGGATCGTAGTAGGTAGCTCCAGTACAGTATAGTGCATCCATGTATCAGCAGCCCAATTCCATAACCCTGGGAATATTTACCAGTCGCCCGAACACAAGCCCAGCATTCGTCGACAACACTGCTGCTCAATACCATTCACTAATACTAGGCACTGGACTTCTATGTTCCCTCTTTTCCATACCGGCACCGTCCACCGATTATACGTCCGTCTCCGTTGTTAAAATACACAATGTTCCCTGTAGGTACCACTTTAACCTGTCCCATAGACTTTAGTCTATAGCCCAATAGAGAAGAGCTGTTACCTGGTTGCAGTTCAGATCCGAAGTGATTTTCATGCCTGATCTCCGTCTTTTATACACATCAGATCAACGATCACATGTCGTCGTGTCGCCCGTATGATAAACCACATTTTCCCGCAGCGCCATCTGCACTATCCAGTCAAAGACAACTCACACCATTGTACAGTTTAGGAACGATAACTCCAACCGTTATCACAGAGCAGACCTTGTGGGGAATTCCCGACTTCTAGTTTCACTTTCGTTACCGCTAATTATATCGCTGTATACAGTTTGCACAGTTTTCTTTGTTAACGGGAACATTATGCAGTATTCTCTGTTGATATCACAGATCAAGAATGGACACTAATACTGACGGTAAGTTCATTCAGTTATATCCCCTGTTGTATATCCGTATTTATGCTGAGCGTGGCTTCATGTAGACCCCTATTTCCGTTTATTTCCGGGTTAGCGTGCACACTTCAGTTCCTTTGTGACTTGCACTCCGGTTGGGGCTTGTGTTTAGTCCTGATTTAACGTTTAGGGGATACCAATATTCGTTACAGTACCATTTTGAAAAATGTTGTGCATGACACAAAATACACACAAGCAGGTAATGAGAGATGGCTAAATAATCTCGGGTTAGTTATTTGAAGAGACTTGTCATCAATTTCTGATCCATCAGTGTTAGGTTAATCTCCTCTCTTTATACGGAAACATTTCTTATCTCGGCCATCGCATTGATGAGTTTATTCGAAAACCAGGCTGTTGACGGAGATCATGTGACCTGATGGAGTGAGATTACAACCTCCTGGTACGATGCCTCCCAAGTGACAATATCTCTGGTATTTTAACTGGGTCTTTTATAGATGCCGTTAACCCTATCTGGCCCGAGATTTTTAGGACCTGTACATGCCTTGGGGGGTGTGATTTCCTTGCAAAAACTGCATGATAACTAATAATCTGATGTGAAATAAAATAGATGTTGCTCGATTTTCCTCGCAGAAAGACAGAAATGTTTTCTTGTCGTTCCGGAGATAACGCAGAAAGTTCGGTAGGTGGGACATAATGGACCCCCCCCCCCCCGGTCATAACTGGTTGGGTTAACGGGTTTGATCTCAGATGCATTCAAAATCTTTGGAAGGAAATTGTGTTATTAGAAAACTGCATTATGATTTGAAAGATGCCTCTTAAAGGTAACAACCCCACTACCCGTTTTCACACAGCATTTACTGGGTTTACCTCATTAAAATTGTTTCATTAAACAACGTTAAAATGCCGTTAAAACCTTGAATACTACTTACTCCATTAAATGTTAAGGGTAGCAAACAATTTCTAACAAGCTGACTAGATAACCATTAATTTTGTGTTTTGAACCCATTCATTATTTTAATGGCCCTGTTGTCCATTTTAATGGCCATCGGAATTGGCGTATATAAAGCATTAACTTTGGTTGTGAACCCATCAACGTAACATCATAACATAACTCTAATGATCTTTCTTCAATAAACATGTTAGCATTTATAATTCAAGTATATTGAATTTTATTCCACCTAAAAATGTAACAATGAAACTGGGCATTATAGATACAGCCATCGAAACAGGAATACTTCAAATTATGAAATACAAACGTCTAGTCTGTCATTCAATATTCAGCCGTCGTCCATTAAATATAAATCGCGGCCTAGAACCAAAGACTTAATACATATAACAGCATTAGTACCGTAAAAATAAAAAATCAAAAAAAATCATAGTACCGTATACATATACATAAACATAAGGTAATATTGGAAAAGAGAAAAACTGGTCATCTGGATAATCAATATATTTATTTGCGATATCATCGGACAATTAACAAAGTCAATAGAGATAAATATATAGGCAGTATATGGGAATGGTATCTGTGTACATATAGACTAGGTTGAAGACAGTTCCCTGGACAAAGCTAATAATAATGTGTCAGTTGTTAGTAAAAATGTCTCTGGTACACTGTTACGGGAAGGGTGAAAAGTTCACTGTTAACTGTGTTAATCGCTTAGGGGGTGTGTTTCTGTTTTTCCTCATACATCTGATAATTTGAAAGTTAATTCACCATTTATATTTAAGGATGGTTCTCAGCTTTAAATACATCTTTTCTATTGAAAGTATGTCCATTTGAACATAAATGTGTGAACATATGTAACCGAGTCGTTCCCGTTACAGCCTGGGTTACGGTGTTGAGACATAACGTAATATAGCAACTACATATTTTCATTCAGGTGATCAGTTTTATTCTTTTTCATTAAAATATTGTCGCCTGGATAACTCAAATTGTTCAATCCTGCAAACATGGGATAGTTTCCGGCAAGAAAGAAGCGGTCAACAGTTTTCAATACTACCGAAAATACATCATGCTTTAAATATCAAATCCGTATCACTGATCAGTATTCTTAATCCATATGATTTTCGTAAAAAAAGCCGCTCTCTAGAAAATGATGTATCTCATTCTGGTCCACCTTAAGCGAAAACAGCATATGACATGAATGGTGGTATATACATGGTTTTGTTTAAAGTTTTATTTCATTCTCGATTACTGGTAATCAGTTTTACTTTAAGATTCTCTTATAAAAACTTGAGCAGATATCAGTTTGAAATATGTAGAAATAACACGAACAAACTTTATTTCAAGTTAACACAACAGTGAACATTATAACGCTACCTCAGATGAACTATTAATTCAAATATATATATTTCACACTTTAGCAGCATATATTTAATCAGAAAAGTAATCGAAAAATTAGCAGCCTTTGTTATATCAAACTTGAATATACTTTGAAATAGGTATATTACCTCCTATTAAACTAGCATAGCAACACGAGGCAAACCATTGAAGTGTATTTCTACTCGTAAAAAAAGAAGTTTTATTTATGGACTATGAGAAGATTTCCCATGCGATATCTCCGCTTATCTGAGGAACGTTACATAACGCTAGAGCCGTACACACCTCCCGAAGATTTCTGTCACCCAAAGCTTCTCCAATCACCGTAAGTCTCCAGCTAGGTGAATATTATGATGTAACGAATGAAATAAATGTTTCTTGCTATTTTTCTACAATGAATGCTGTTACCAGTAGAGTCAATTATAACGGTTGTGAAAGTGAATTTCATGGTTTTCAACAGGAAGACAAGCATTGGTCAGTCAATGGCCACATGTGACAGACTGTGATATCCATTGATATTTGGAGCATCTGTCGTCCTGAAAACTAGCGACATGATTTTCATATCACGAGATGTTTTCCAATTGAATTCTTAGGAAATGATTTGCCCTGGGGCACTGATAATTTTGGCAATTCCGAGTCGAGAATAGTCCAGGTATAACTGATTAAAACTGCTGCCCATATGATGGCATAGCAACAAGAGGAACAGTATGAACCATGAATTTACGCTGAGAGTAACTCGTCGATATACCTGTCGATGCGCCGGCGCAAGCCTTTATCCGAGAATTAAATCGGGAAAGGTCCATATGTGCCCATATCATTGATCCAATGATGATTTATAGACTGTGCTATTGTGTGCCTTGTATATCCAACACATATATCTGTTTGTTTTCTTGATACAGATCTGGTACATGTGATTGCCGAAACGTGTTTATAGAAAGATTAGAAATAGATTCAGCACTGGGCATTCACCGTCAATTTCAGCAATAATCGTCGAGCCAGAAAACCATTTACTTTATAAAGTGGCAGAATATTCAGCTGCAGTAACAGGTTTCCGGTGCATGCTATCGTTCAGCATGTTCAGTGTTTCATATCATGACATGATTATATATATATATATATATATATATCCTTTAGAGTGTAAATGAGTTTGTTTAAAAGCTCAAGACTTATATATAAACATGATGTTACTGAGTTTTGTTTACAAACTCAACCCTTATAAATACTTTGCTTTTTTTCAGGCACATGTATTATATATACATCTTGTTACTGAGATTGTTTACAAGCATTTGGCTTATATATACAATATGGGCTGATACCGAATTCCTTATCTTGAACTTGCATGTCTCAATTTTACAGATACACTGCTTGACAATCAGTATCATGGCGTGAAAACGTTTCTCGAGATCCATACGATCAATTACAGTGTTTCTTTCGCACATATCTTGCATAAATGACCATACTATACCCCCATGAAGTCTTGTTTAAGCATCATGCATAAATTTGCATGTAATTGGCATAGTAGCACAGTTACTACTTATGTGTTATGATTTATTAAATGACGCAGAAAATAGGCGTGGTTACCGGTTACTTTCTCCCAACATTACCAATCAGATCAATGAGCATAGAAATGTAATTCTGTAAGAAGTGCGAAAGCATTTCAAAAAACTTTTCTCGAATTAACATGTTGGAGGAATAGAAAAATGTGTGTATATCAAACCCTTACGTGGGTACCGTACTCATCTTTGCCAGTTCAACTGTAGACAAAATATCGATAATAGCGCAGCTTGTGTGAGCCTCAAATGTAGTTGTCACTTTTAATTTCGAGATAACAGAGGCTGACGTTCGCCGACGTGTCTCTCGATAACCTCTATTATGCCACGGTCGCCATCGGCATTCCCGTCAACGTCGTCGGCATTCTCGTCTACGCCGTTGGATTGAGTACTGACTTGTTTCAGTACTCGAGCCGGACCGAGAGCCGAGATCAGCTTGTCCCAGAAATGTCGCTGTTCTGCTGGATTTCCGGACCAGACTAGAAACACGCTGGTATTCCAT
This sequence comes from Hanleya hanleyi, assembly GCA_036873755.1. NCBI lineage: Eukaryota > Metazoa > Mollusca > Polyplacophora > Lepidopleurida > Hanleyidae > Hanleya > Hanleya hanleyi. The sequence goes on along the minus strand of JAVTVY010023793.1, from coordinate 55,199 downwards.
AGATTGAGTAACGTCTTGGGCATGGTACTGACTGGGACATCTTGTAATATTACGGGGATAATCACATCCTGTCGGCCTTCCTGGATCGTCTTCATCCGGGCCATTTGGATTTCGAAGCGACACCATGCGGAACGGACAAAGGCGGGTGTAATCACGAGGATAGTCTTGAAGCTGTTGTTTGTGGCATTGACAACATTCTCTTCAATAGTCAGACCGGGTATAAAATCCCGATCGTAAATACATAGTTTGTAACCGAATTGGTTTTCATTTTTCTCAAGCGTGGGCTGTAGTGTATGACACACCCATTCGTAATCCTCATGGCAGTAAGCTACCAGGGCGTCGTATCTGTGTCGCTTTTCTGGTTTTGCTTCCGGTTTCTTGCAGAGTGTGATACACCAGTATTTTATGGGGACCCGGTAGCGGTAACCAACGGCTGCCCCCAGTAGACACACGATCAGCACCGAGGCTCCCAGAGTACCAAATACAATCCAGAAGGAGCTAATGCATTGTATTTTCAGGTCGTTCAATATCGCGTGAACATTTAGCATCGATGCCATAGATCTGTTATTTAGAACACAGCTGTAGTTTCCATTGTAATCAAACCGTATATCAGAAGTCCAGATCCAGTCTACAAAATCAAACGTTTCACAATTACAAGAGAAAGGGTTTCCGTTCAGAAGGAGCGAAAAGTCTCCGCGCTCTCTTACCATTATATCGATCTGTTGCCTGTCCCATGACCGGATGCTCGATAGGACGTTAAAGCGCATGTCAAGCTGGTTTAGACTTTGGGTGGTGTATATAGCTGTGGGAATGGCCGAAAATCTATTGTATCTCAAATCCAATGTCAGCAGTTCTGTGTTTCCCACCAGGAGTCCTTTTGGTATGATTGTTAAACCGCTGTTGGCCAGATCAAGATGTCTCAATCGAGCAAGACCACGGAACAGCAAACAAGTAGTGTCCGCTTTGAATGGAATATCAAGATTCGTGTCTCTTGCTACAAGCGTTGTCAAATTTGGAAAGGAGTCCAGGAAGAAATGGTTTAATTTTCTGGAAAAGTCGTTTCCGGAGATATTCAAAACTTCCAGGTTTTCAAGACCATGAATTTTTGCCGAACAACCAGTGCCTCCAACATACGACATACGCAATTGGCTGCCACCCAAAACGTAGAAACCCGAGTGAACGCGACCCCATTTCCCGCAATTCAACCTAACGTGGCTCACGTTCATAAATTCCAGCAAGGGTGGAATAGCCAATGTGTCGATATCACTTACTGGGGGAATAGCTCTTGTACTGAAGATCTCGTAGATATGACTGTTTGTCTCTGTCAAAAGCGAGCCTGTAACATCAATTCTTCGAAGATAACGGAAACGATTCATTTCAATGAATAGTTCATCTAATATAAAATATTCAAGGTAGAAATTCTTGAAATGGAACTCTTCCAAACAATTCTTGTGTCGAAACATCCGCAGACCATCGACGTCAAAATAAACCAACATATTATCGTTTAAGTTGAGTGATCTCACACAAATATCTTTCAAATATTCGAACATGTCCTTCGTAAGTGATCGATCCGACAGCGGAGAAAATGCGCTATTTTCTTTGGAGATATCAATAGAAAAAGGATGTTTTCCCCTGAACCCGGCAAGAGAGTTTAAAGCAGATGGAAGTCCCAGATGTTCATTTCCGCCGATATCTAACCTCTCCAAGTGGTGGAAATGTGAGAACGTCATTAGTTCGATCGTCTTCATATGGCATCTTCTTAAATTCAATACGGACACCGTTGTATTTTCGAAAACTTTGAAAGTATCGTTGAATAGTCCGTCAATATGACAGCGATGAGGATCGGCGGAGAGAATTTCAAGGGAACCAAGGTAAGCGAAAACTGGGCCAAACTCGATATTGTGCATGTCCATGTAAAGCTCTTCTAAAGAACTCAGGGATGACAAGGCAAGATCCGGTCCTTGGTCGATATCCAAAATCTTCAAGCTGTACAGCGGCTGGAATACCATTCTAGGATATGCAGCATGTGACAGTTGGTTATTGTTCAGATCGAGACAGGTCAAGTTGGATAAACTGAAGAAAGCCTTGGGTCCCAGGTGATTGATTTGGTTGTGAGACATGTCCAATGACAGCAGACCAGTGAGATGATGGAAGTCGAAATCGTCCACAGCTTTCAAGAAATTGTAGGAGAGATCCAATGAATGGCACGAGCTTGAAATATCCAGACGAGTGATATTCTTGATATGTTGTTGTCGGTAGTTACACAATGGTTCATCTATGGTACACCGACTGTTACTTGTTACCGACTCTGTTATCCCAAGTCCAAGTAGATATAACAGCATAATTACCCGTAGTATAAAACCCGGCGTCAACGACAATATGTCGGCGGGATTCACATCTCCAGCATATTTCTTTGTTTGGGACATCGTGAAGATCGAATGAATATAATTTGCCCCGATCGCATTTAAATATATATATATTTTTTTTCTTCCCGGAAGTTTGAATCAATGTATTTTCGGCAAAACACTTTGCCGTTGAGCAAACATTCACATCTATAAATTATATCTTGTTGTTGTCGGTAGTTACACGATGGTTCATCTATGGTACACCGACTGTTACTTGTTACCGACTCTGTTATCCCAAGTCCAAGTAGATATAGCAGCATAAATACCCGTAGTATAAAACCCGGCGTCAACGACAATATGTCGGCGGGATTCACATCTCCAGCATATTTCTTTGTTTGGGGCATCGTGAAGATCGAATGGATATAATTTGCCCCGATCGCATTTAAATACATGAGCAGTGTGACTAACGTCACATAACCTACGAAGTACAGTAGGCATTAGGACTCGAACGCGAACTGAACTCTTGGAAATCCCCACCCCAGTTGAAATCCTGCCTATATTAAGATGGGCACCGCCCAAGTCAGAAGCGCCAGTGATTTTCATCAAAAATCACCAGAAATTTTCATCAAAAGTAGATCAGCTCAGAACTTGTTGGTAACAGTCTCCTAATGCGCCTTCATTCCAAAATAAATAACGATCACCGATTTAATTTTACATTTTTTTTTTAAGGAAACAGATTGAATAATATAGGTTCACTAGATTTCAAGCTTTACGTGTGAAAATACATCTACATCTCTTTAGTGGTTTTCAGTGCCCTTGTCCAGGATCAAAACAACAATACACCAAATTTTTATATATAGTACTATAGTGTAGAAAGGTAGCATTTATGTAGTTTACGGTAATTCAACTCAAGACCAACACCTTCTATGCACAAGATAAAAATCGACCATAGAGGTCCATGTCCCCCGCTAGCAGCACCAGTTATGGTGGATTACATCCACCATAACTGGCGCTGCTGCTGCGGGGGCCATGGACCTCTATGGTCGATTTTTTGGGGTCGATGATATCTCATATCATTGATAAGAGTATGATTTGAAAATGGAGGTATCGCTGATGAGCTTAACATAATCTAATAGATGGCACCCATATTGGATTATGCACATCCATAAAACATAATACATGACTGTCCTCTCACTAAGGTCAGAGGACTCCCCAAGTTTGAAGTAGATCAGTTGAATCGTACTCCAGCTATTGTCCGGACAAGATCAAACTGCTTAAAATCCAATGAAATCCAGTATGGCCGATGGTGGCCATATTGGATTAAGCACGTCCTTGAATCCTAATCCTCCTCGAGATCAACAATGTCAAGGCACTCGCCAGGTATGAAGTAGATCAGTTTTATCGTTCTCGAGTTATTGTCCAGACAAGATTCAACTGCTTACAATCCAATATGGCTGACGGCGGCCATATTGGATTATGCACATCGCTGAAAAAAAATCCAAACCGTCCTCTCACCGATGTCAAGGCACTCCCCAAGTTGGAAGTAGATCAGTTGAATCGTACTCCAGTTATTGTCCGGACAAGATCAAACTGCTTAAAATCCAATGAAATCCAGTATGGCTGATGGTGGCCATATTGGATCAAGCACGTCCTTGAAAAACAATCCTAATCCTCCTCTCAACAATGTCAAGGCACTCCCCACATATGAAGTAGATCGGTTGAATCGTTCTCGAGTTGTTGTCCGGACAAGATCCAACTGCTTATAATCCAAAATGGCTGACGGCGGCCATATTAGATTACGCACATTGCTGAAAAACAATCCCAACCGTCCTCTCCCCAATGTCCAGGCACACACAAAGTTTGAAGTTGATCGGTTAAATCGTTCAGGAGTTATTGTCCGGACAAGAAAATCTAAGATCCAATTGCTTATAATCCAATATGGCTGATGGCGGCCATATTAGATTACGCACATTGCTGAAAAACAATCCCAACCGTCCTCTCACCAATGTCAAGGCATACCCCAAGTTTGAAGTTGATCGGTTAAATCGTTCACGAGTTATTGTCTGGACAAGAAAATCTAAGATCGAACTGCTTATAATCCAAAATGGCTGACGGCGGCCATATTTGATTACGCACATTGCTGAAAAACAATCCCAACCGTCCTCTCACCAATGTCAAGGCACACTCCAAGTTTGAAGTTGATCGGTTAAATCGTTCACGAGTTATTGTCCGGACAAGAAAATCTAAGATCGAACTGCTTATAATCCAAAATGGCTGACGGCGGCCATATTTGATTACGCACATTGCTGAAAAACAATCCCAACCGTCCTCTCACCAATGTCAAGGCACACCCCAAGTTTGAAGTTGATCGGTTAAATCGTTCACGAGTTATTGTCCGGACAAGAAAATCTAAGATCGTACTGCTTATAATCCAAAATGGCTGACGGCGGCCATATTTGATTACGCACATTGCTGAAAAACAATCCCAACTGTCCTCTCACCAATGTCAAGGTACACCCCAAGTTTGAAGTTGATCGGTTAAATCGTTCACGAGTTATTGTCCGGACAAGAAAATCTAAGATTGTACTGCTTATAATCCAAAATGGCTGACGGCGGCCATATTGGATTACGCACATTGCTGAAAAACAATCCCAACCGTCCTCTCGCCAATGTCAAGGCACACCCCAAGTTTGAAGTTGATCGGTTGAATCGTTCACGAGTTATTGTCCGGACAAGAAAATCTTACGGAATTACAGAATTACGGAATCACGGAATTACGGAATCACGGACACCGGTGTTTCTAAGTCCCCCCCCTACTAAGTAGCGGGGGACAATAATGATTCTATGTGATTCTCCTGAGCATAACCGGTACAAAGACGAATAAATAGCGTCTCTACATCACGTTATCTAGATATATGAGACAACGCATTTTGGGTATCGGCAATCTGATGAATGTACTATTCCGGTTTCCTTGTTTCACATTATATTCTATGGCAGTTGATCGGTGATTTTCTTCATTGATAAACGTTAAACCACCTCAGCTTAGTTGTGCAAACAGCGCTGAATTTTTGAGGGTATATGCAGTAGGGTATTTTTAGCCGGATAGGCCTACTTATTAAATGCGATAAAACGCTGGAGCAAAACGGACCACAGTTTTCTTGGCAATAATGACATGTTTGGATGTGAAATAGGATACAGGTTAAAGGCTACAGCTTACATATATTTATAACAATATACTGAAGTGTTAATTATAAAACTAATTTTAATCAGAATTATTTCAGATCAGAACTTGCTGGTAACAATGCCCTAATGCACGTTCATGCCAAAAATCAAGGTTCTAATGTCAACGGTTCTCCTTATTTTGCCGACGAAAGGATTCGTATGGACTGACTCACTCATTACCGGACAATTTGCGATCTGTAGCCTACTTCGTAGGAATATATATATTTTTTTTTCATCCCGGAAGTTTGAATCAATGTATTGTCGGCAAAACACTTTACCGTTGAGCAAACATTCACATCTATAAATTATATCTTGTTAAGTTAAATAAATCGTCCAAAGACAGGAAGTATTTAACCCTACCAGGCCTGGGGGCCCCCCTGCCAAACTTTCTGCGCTATCTCCAGAACGACAAAAAATTGATCATTTTGAGCCTATTGCATGACCCCGAGGAGAGAATCATGGATAAATTCAAGATGGCGGCCACATGGGGTACCGTCATTTTTCTTCAAAATTTCTGAAAATTGGGCAAAAGCTATTTTATTTCACATCACATTAATATTTACTAATTTAGCGTTCAGTTTTTGTGGAGAAATTGCATAAATAAAAAAATGGAAATCGACCAAAAAATGCCGTTTTTGAAGAGGACGTCACTGTGGCGTCATATTGGATATTTTTACATCTGCTGGTGGAGTTTAACCCAAGGGTACAGTGTGGTCAGTTTCAGGCCCCTAGCTTAAGGGGTAAGAAAAATAATTAACAGGGGCCGAAATGCACCCCCCCCCCCGCCCCACCCTTTCGGGCCTGGACAGGTCCCCAAAAGCCCAGGCCAGATGGGGTTAATTCAAAACAGCCTCTTGTTTTGACAAACTGTGCGTGATTGATGTAGTAGAAAGCGTCAGTTCCGACATTCAATATTCAGCCGTCGTCCATGAAAAATTTCTGTTTCAATAATCGAAAAAGCTATCATCAAATTGTGTATGTAATAAAGATAATGAAAACACAAGATGGTTTTCTACAAAAAAGAGGCGATCAGCAGTTTTCTCAAGACATGATGATGTTCTTGACATAAAACCCTATAAATCGGGATTACCATTCGTATACCATAGTAAACCTCCCTGTGCCGTACTGGTACATGTCATACTGTAATAATGGAACAGATTACTCTCTTCAAGTTCGGTAAACCTAATTCCTCAAATTTTAGTGGTGGCCCTTTAAGGACTATTATTACTTCTTTTTGTTTTAGTTTCCTGGATTTTCTTTGTATTTCCACGAAATTAAATGAATTTTCGTATAATTTTCGCATTATTTTACGTTACACTCTACATTTTCTTGCGATTTTGTTTTAAATGATTCCTTTCTTAAATAAATAAATTCCTGGTAACTTTTTGCATTAAAAAAACGCTCTTTATTGTAAAACGCGAATCAACTCAGTTTTCCAGGAAGAAAAATCGAAAATGCTAGAAAAAATCATCAACACAATATTGACACCGAGGGGTGATAATATTTACAAATCTACAAAGAAAGTAGTTTACAATAAAATCTAGGAGACTAAAAAATATCTCCAAGGTCGCCTATGAACCACCGTAAGTGTGGGAATTGAAGTGACTGATGCCCGTTCGGTTAAGGAAGTTTTGTGACCTGTTATCTGAGAATTGTTTTTATTTTTCGTGTAGGCTGCTTTTTTTTTCAAGTATTCATCGCCTGACCACTCCAGCTGTCGTTGTGACACTTCCTCGAGAGATGACAATATAATAATTATCACTGTGTCATTCAGTATAGTTTGTCAATACATTCTCCTGATATCTCCATTGAAATGTATTTTTGGGAACGAGACACTCTGTAATCCCGCGGGCTTGGATCGAGAGGTTGGGGTGGGATATTGTATAGAAATCCGAGGTCGACAACGCAAACCACTTTAACCCTATCTGGCCTATTTTTGGTCGATTTTTCGGTCGGATTTTACGAATTTTTTATTTATGCAATTTCTCCGCAAAAACTGCATGAAAAATTAGTAAATATTAATGTGATGTGAAATAAAATAGTTTTTGCCCACTTTTCATCGCGGAAAAGCAGAAATTTTGAAGAAATATGACAAAAACATCACTTTTCTGGTACCCCACGTGACCGCCAATATTGAATTTACCCATGATCCTCTGCTCAGGGGGTTATGCAAATGGTCTCAAAATAACCCCAATAAGACAAACTATAAAGTTCCGGAGTTTCAGCACTCCATTTTCCGTCGTTCCGGAGATAGCGCAGAAAGTTTGGTAGGGGGGGCCATAATGCCTCCCCAGGCCAGATAGGGTTAAAAGTCCTGTATTACTCATATGCCTCCGAGTATATTGCCCCGTAATTTAATATGACCTCCGTTATCAAGCAACAGAATAAAAATATTGAGCAATTCTTTCTCAAATGTAAAAATAAACGGGCTTGTGAACTCGAATATACCCACAAATCTGTACCAGTGATTTGGTTGATGGATTGTTTATCTAGGGCATGAAACGTATCATGGGCATAGGAATGCGCGAGAACGGATCGATACTCTTGTATGAAATGTTCTTGGAGACAAGTTTATTTCTTCTTAATAAGTGTAAATGAAGTTCTTCGTGAGACTGTATGTACAAGAATCGCATCTGGAAATTTAAACTTAAAATTGAAAAGCTATCGGAACATGTACCTGGACGAAGTGGTGTGTGTTTCGATTCCAGCACCATGTTTTAACTTTCTACTTCGATGCATAAGCTTGGACATAACGCTTTTCTGAGTTACAGGTGAAAAATATACCTTTAAAATTACATACCTGTGAGGGTAATGAACTAAGACGATGTAATTAGGGAGGGAACTGTGACATTTCTGCTTACATACTGTATATCAACAGTCAGAAGAGAAATGCTAAGAAAATTCGTTTCTGATAGAATTTTTTTGGTCTTTTAAAATTCTACTGCTACCTTGCTGCTGTTGCTAACCTCCTGGAAACTGGTCTGAGTGAATGGATTGCTCGGGGTCTACCTGGCCTGGGGGGAGGGCGGTGGTGGTGGGGGCGCCGAAATGGCACCCCCTATCAAACATGTGCTATCTCCGGAACGATAAAAAAATGGAGAGCTGAAACTCCGTGACTTTATGGGGTCATTTTGGGCCTATTTGCATGACACCCTGAGCAGAGGATCATGGGTAAATTCAAGATGACGACCACGTATATTGAAGAAAAAAAGAAAAGAAAAGTTTTTGTCATATTTCTTCAAAATTTCTGCATTTCCGCGATGAAAAGTGGACAAAATCACATTACTTCACATTAATATTTACCAGTTTATCATGCAGTTTTTGCGGAGAAATTGCATAAATAAAAAATTCGGAAAATCAGATTGAAAAATCGACCAAAAAATGGCGTTTTTGATAATGACGTTACTGTGACGTCATCAAAGCGGACATGTTAGATTTGTTTACATTGTTCGGATTTGTTCGAATGTCCTCCCAAAAGCTGGCTATAAGGCAGCAGAATAGAGTGGAGATATCTTACCGACAGAAGAGACATTAAAGTGCAAGAAGCCCCCGGGGAACAGTTTGGAACTATGCATTTGGTGTTGTTTTTTCGCTCACTGTTATTTTCTATAATCACTTGTTCGAGGGGAGTGGACGCTGAAATCGGCTCCCAAATTGCTGCCTCTCCATGGTGTAACCAGGCGAGGACATGCTATTAGCGAGATAAAGAACAAGTGATTCTCTTGTCAAACTGTCTAGGTACTAAGAGGTGATGTATTGCCTGTCCGTAAAAGTCAAGCGGAAGATTGTTTCTAAATATGACTTGCTCTGAATCTGTCAAAACTCTCCGATAAGCCACAATTGATATATGGACAATCCGAGCCGCATTTTAAGGGTCGGAAAGACTGGATTTATAATAGGACACATTTTTTAAAGGTCTATTTCTCTTTTCCTGTTCGGGCGATATTTCTTGGGAAAGGTATCAATTGAGAACCTTAATTCTCCCCCCCCCCCTATTAATTGCGTGATCATTCACTCGCCTGAGAATGTTGGCTTCAACGGGATGTTATTGTAACTGGCGCATCGTTGGATATCTTAACCCTGTTTGGCCTGGGCTTTTTGGGGCCTGTCCAATCCTGTGAGGGGGGGGGGGCGTTGAAATGGCCCCCTAATTATTTTTTTTACCCCTTGGGTTTGGTCAAGCTCTATCAGAAAATGTAAACAAATCCCAGATGTCCGCTTTGATGACGTCACAGTGACGTCAATTTCAAAACGGCATGTTTGGTCGATTTTTCAGTCAGATTTTCCGATTTTTTATTTACGAAATTTCTCCGAAAAAACTGAAGGATAAATTAGTAAATATTATTGTGCTGTGAAATAAAATAGTTCTTGTCTACTTTCCACCACGGAAAAGCAGAAATTTTGAAGAAACATCACTTTTTCTAGTACCCCGCGTGGACGCCATCTTGAATTTACCCATGATCCTTTGCTCCGGGGGGTTATGCAAACAGGCTTAAAATGACCCCAATATGATAAGCTACATGTATAATGACCTGGAGTTTCAGCTCTTCATTTTTTGTCGTCCCGGAAATAGCGCAGAAAGTTTGGTGGGGAGTGGAGTCATTTTGCCGCCCCCCCCCCACCCCAGGCCTGGTAGGGTTAAAGTTTTTGAATATTGCTCAGTTCAAATCAAATTTTCAAAACCATGTTCGGTATAAGAACGGAGCCGTAAAAGGGACCTTAATTTTGTTTTCTTTTTCATTTTTTGAAACCGACAGGTGGTGCAAGTTTTGTTTTTTGACACAAAAATATTCTTTTTTCTCAGTTAATTTTTAGTAACACGGACCCAACGCGATAATAACATGGACTCCGTATTAATCAACCAATGAAATATACACATATATAAAAATAGTCCGGACCCCGCGTTAATAACCAACGAAGAAGATGTAAGGAGGGAGAATATGTGACCACCGGGTTACTTTGATAAAAGAAAACTTCATAGACAGGTCGCAGCCTAGAAAAACATTTTTTCCTGTCAAAGTTTTCTCAGTGGTTTCGTTCCCTTAGCCCTGTCAATACGACTGAGGGATCTGGCTTCCTGTCTAATATGGCGGCCAAAATATTTCTGTTGGAAATGAAGTTTCTAACCACAAACATTTTCTCTTGTCCTATGTTAGGATATGCATAATTAGATAATTATTGAATGATTCGCAATTGATCTAAAAATCTAATAAGGGGGCCAAAATCCAAAATGGCCGCCAACCCTACTGAATCTCACTTGCACATATTTGTGCCTATGGAATTAGTTTCTGTTCAGGCTGCATGGTTAGACTAATCAATCTCTTCATATTAGAGTAATTTGGAGTCGACAAAAAAGCAACATGGCCGCAAAAATCCAAAAATGGCTGCCAAAAATAATTGAACTGGATAGCTGATGTTTCTGTTCGTCCACTAGTAGCCTGTATGTCTTGAAATTCGGTTAGGCAGTTGCTTCATACGTTTAGGCCTGGTACACACAAGCCAGTTTCTCTTGACAACTGAGACCAAATTTGTGGAAGACTGTTACGGCCATTCGATATATTCTGCTCTGTCACGGTGATCGTCTATAATACAAGCATGTAAGCAAGAAATGGCCACTACAGACTTTCATAAATTTAGTTTCACTTGTCAAGGAAAACTGGCTCGTGTGTACCAGGCCTTAGATACATGTTGATGCTCTCGTGTATAGTCAGACAATGCCCTGGCCATGGTATATCTGCTATATCATGATGTTTATGTGTAGTCGAGGATTAGTGGAGAAATGGCATTTTATGACTGCGCAAGAGCGTGTTTGGGAGAACTACATGTAGGTGCCATACTAGTCCATGGGCCCAGACATATATCGGTACCATCAGAGGAAACCAAACTTTAGGGCTACTAAGTTATTGGTAGGGACTATATGATTATTTCAATATGTGATAACCGTTCCAGAAAAGCAGCTTAGTGTATATTTTGCATTTTTACCATTTTACCATTCTGAGATATTGACTTTTTTGGGGAAAATCACACAATGAACTACTGACACATCCCATGAAGGTAATATCATTCAATAACAGCTCCGGATATCCAGAATTGTTATCTGCACAGTTACAACAAGCATACTTCCCATCTTGAGGCACATGCTTTAGTTTGGTATTCAAACGGCTGATTTGCACGCTGGATTTTGTGAAATTTTGCGGATTTATTATTATCATTATTTACGGAATGTTGTGTGTCCCATATGAGTGCCACAGTCCTAATGGATCAGCTACCCATATGTACCTTGTTTGCAGGGAAGCACAAAGGAGGACCATCCAGCTGGTTTCAACAAAGTTGTAGAATTTTTCCTTCCCATACCCCCGAAATGCACATTGCGGCTGAATATATGAAAATTACAATGTAGCTCAAATTTGATATAATCTTTCGCCCCACCAGAAACGTTTCAGGTTGTGCACACTGGAAAGTATATAAATGTATTTTATAATGTCATAAGTGTATTGTATAATAAATACTGGTCCTAGGGGGCCACACCTGCAATAACATTGGTGAAAACCCAGACTCCTACTTGCCCGTTTTGTTTTCTAGGTTATACCTAGTATTCATTGTTTAGTATCTGTGGGTGCAAGTTTCGGGTTATTTTAGGTCGAAAATTCTTATTTCTGATCAGCGAAACGCTCATCAGGGAGCCTATACGCATTGACCGTTATGGTCAGATTTGTTTATTTTTTCAGTATTTCACTGTACGAGTTGTCGCAGCGAAACAGCTCACCAATTACCAGTATACGAGTTGTCAGAGCATTTCCATCATAGCTCTCTAGATTTGTATCTAATACCGCTTATGCCGGAGCTAGGGGCCGTGTGGTCATATCATCCAAGTTGCCACATGAACAGGTACAATAAAAGCGTACCTGAGATACAACACATATCACGAATAGTTAGATTCTTGGTATGTGCTTTAGAATAGGTTAACCAGAAGACTATTCTGTGAAGTCATGTGACGCAGTCAGTATGTCGGCACCTCTTCCCACTTCCCTTATATGTGTTGTAATTTACCCCGCCTATAGCATAATTGTGGCTGGCTGGTAAAATTTTCGGCATGTTTGTTTGTGACCCAGTATTTCTTTAAGATCCCTTTCAGCCATTTCGTGTATGGATTGAAAGTCGTTATGACGCATACGTCGTTTCAGTACAGACTTATTCTGTATGCCCTCGTTCCTCTTGAGATATTTGTTTCTGTCGGTAATTTCCGAGGTAGAGTATCCCCTCATTTTAAGCTTTTGCTTGAAGTATTCTGACTAGTCTATGTAGCCTGCAGTATTATTGCAGTTTCGTATACATATCTTTCAGTTCTCCCGTAATGTGCTGATTTGCTGTATAGGTTTCAGTTGGTTTTGTTTAGCATTTCACATCAAGTATTGAGTCAGTCGAACATCTTTTCCCCTTGAAAACGACAACGTCTAGATAATTGACCTCGTTTTCAGATATTTCATACGTGAATTTCAATAGAAAATGTGCGTTATTAGCCATCTCAAAGAAACTCTAAGCTACGGCTTTATTTATCTGTAGCAGTATGAAGCCATCATCCCGAAAAGTTTGTGTAATATAATCATTTCTTTGTGTGGAATGTGGCAATTAGCTGATTGATATGCTTGTATATCGCTATATCGCACAGTTCCAGGGAAGGGACTGCTCCCCGTGATGCTCCGACAATATGTCTGAAGTGTTAGTCCTGAAACCTGAATTCATACTTTTCAAGAATCAATCGTGCTATTTCAAGCAACAGATCGATGGGAGGTTTTTGGATATATAATCCATGTTTTCGTATAGGTAGTCAGATCACTTTTTAGTGCTTCTAGGATTTCATTGAATCCGAGGTTCGTGTATAACGAGGTAATGTCATACGTAATAAGTAACGTATCAGTTGGTATCCGACGTTGTACAATCTCATTGATGAATACTGAAGTATCGGCTGAGCAGGTTTCTCGTTCCCACACTATGGGGATAAGAAGAAATCCAGGTAGCGCCCTAGTTTTTCAGTAGGGGCCCCGCATTGAGGTAGCTCAGGTTTTACAGGATCAAGTTTTTAATAACCTCTTCTACCTTATGTATTATTGGTAGGAGATATGGTGTAGGCTTCCTGGTCGAAACTTTCAGCAGAAAATTCAAAGTCTCTGACTAAGAACTCCACTAGCATTCAACCTAGCGACTGTCTGTAGTACCGTACCATTTTCATGGTGTTTTCCATATTCATGGATTTAAGTCGGTATAATGTATACCATCGTACAGCTGTCTTTGCGCTTCCACTATGTAGTCCTTTTTATAAGAATTACGGTGGTATTGTTTTTATCAGCTCGACCTTCTGTGCACAAGATTATATTCTTTGTGTTTGAGAAAGCGAGAAAGATAGTGCCACGGCACTGTAGCGCTCATCTGGCTATAACAGGAGAAAGTGGCTGCGAGAAATTTTTACTGAAGAACTGCAATAGATGATTTTCTAACTTGCGTTGTCTCTCCTGAACAAAATGGCAACATAGTCGATTTCACAGGAGGTCAAGCTGCAAATTCAGGATTGTAATTGGAGGTTATGGAATAAAGGCAATTATACCAAAATATAATGTGTGAGTGTCAGTAAGCTGTATAAGCAATAACCAGAACCAATTTTTATTATGTGATTGCAGTCGTTCGTCCGTCTGTCCACTTTGTGTCCGGACAGTACATTGGACAGTTTTTAACCTACGATTCCAATATTTTTTGGGTATATGCACCAGGGGGAGACATGTCGAGTACGAAATATGTGCGACTGGGTTGTTACGATGGCAATGAGATGTAACAGGACATTTTTCCAATGAAAGTAATCTCTGGTGAGGTATGGCCTAACCAAGACATACCCCCATCTGTCTGCGAAGATGTAAAAGATAGTGCCACGGCACTGTAGATCATCTGTCTGTACCTGGAAAAAGTAGCTGTGAGAATTTTTACTAAAGAACTGCAATAGATGAGTTTGTAACTTGTGTTGTCCCCCCTGAATACTATAAAATGATCCATGCAGTTATTTCCTGAGATTTTATGATAAAGTTTCATGGGAAATTCAAGATGCGGCAATATTGGATTTTCGAAATGAACCAAAAAAAGGTATCTTGCACAACTGGACCACAATGGGAACCTGTGTATCAACATCCATGCAATAATATCCTAAGAATTTACGATAACAAAATTTCATGGGGAAATCCAAGATGCGGTGGCCATATTGGATTTTTCATTCAGACCATATATGGTATGCTGCACAGCTAGACCCCAAGGGCAACCTCTGTACCAAATTTGAGAAAGATCCATGCAGTAGTTCCTGAGAAATCGCGATAATGTTTCATCTGGAAATCCAAGATGGCCGCCTGGTGGTCATATTGGATTTTTCAATCAGACCGCAAATTGTATCTCGCGCAACTAGACCCCAAGGGGAACCTCTGTACCAAATTTGAGAACGATCCATGCATTAGTTCCTGAGAAATCGCGATAATGTTTCATCTGGAAATCCAAGATGGCCGCCTGGTGGTCATATTGGATTTTTCAATCAGACCGCAAATTGTATCACGCGCAACTAGACCCCAAGGGGAACCTGTATATCAAATTTGAGAAAGATCCATGCGGTTCTTCCTGATAAATCATGATAACGAAGTTTCATAGGGAAATTCAAGATGGCCGCCTGGTGGCCATATTGGATGTTCGGATCAGAGCAGAAAAGGTATCTTGCACAACTAGACCCCCAAAAGGAACCTGTGTACCAACTTTGAGAAAGATCCATGCAGTAGTTAACGAAAGATAATGATTTCACTGGCAAATTCAAGATGGCCGCCTGGTGGCCATATTGGATTTTTCAATCAGACCACAAATTGTATCTTGTACCAAATTTGAGAAAGATCCATGCAGTACTTCCTGAGAAATCGAGATAACAATGTTTCATCTCGAAATCCAAGATGGCCGCCTGGTGGCCATATTGGATTTCTGAATCAGACCACAAAAGCATCTTGCACAAATAGACACTAAGGGGAACCTGTGTATCAAATTCGGCTTTAGATATCTGCTGGTTTGTATAGCACATACAGATATACCGGAAATATGACAATGGAGGCAAGTCTAGCAGGACATTAATAATTGTCTTCTGTTTTGACTGGAGGTATAGTTCACCACGGGCAATCATGGTCGGGTCTGGGTAATTCCACAGAAATTACTACAAGGATCAAAGAAGACCAAAGGTCAACTTCGATACACGTGTTGAACCAGCGAGACACGAAGTCAAGTCATATAGTATAATAAATACTGGTCATATAGTATAATAAATACTGGTCCTAGGGGGCCACACCTGCAATAACACTGGTGAAAACCCAGACTCCCAACCATGAAAACAAAACGGGCAAGTAGGAGTCTGGGTTTTCACCAGTGTTATTGCAGGTGTGGCCCCCTAGGACCAGTATTTATTATACTATACCTCGAGGACTCTGATGCTGATAACAGTGATGAAGACTAGACTACTGATCCATGATGTGAATGTTTTGGCACAATCACATACATTCATGGCTACAAATATGCATGAGTAAAACATAGTACATAAACATGCCACAGTAGCGTGGTGAAATTTGGGTTGTACATAAATTTCACTTTTTGGACGCTTGTTGGAACTAGGGTAGGAGAAGGACAATTCCTATAACTGTGGTAAAAACTTGTAAAATGTTCATAAATGTTTTCCTCATACAACATCGGTTCAGTAGCACTCCCCAGGGAACTTGTATGACAATATTATAAATTAAAATGTACTGAAAATCACATAATCAACAACATTTTGATAGGCCCTATTGTTCGCCCCTTTCTGCCATAAAACAAATTCTGCCTTCAGGAATGACAGAAAGGATTATTCGGATGGTATAAATAAAGAATTTCAGACATGTATTTGTGGTTTGTAGTCCATTCTAGCGCCATGTGGAAACAGCAACTGCATCATTAGTGAATGTTTCCGAGTTTGCCTTTTCGCTTTCATTATGCGGAGGGTGGGTACATTCCAGAGATGAAAACTACCAATAAGCTGCCAGTCTGCAATGGTTATCACATCAAAATATGATCTATATATATACACCAATTAAAAAATCATAACAAGGATTGGTTTCCTTAGATGGTACCGACAAGTGGAATTTCTGGTCTGGGCCCATGGACTATACTGGGTCCAAATGGGTCGTGCATGGTGTCTCTTGGCAAGCTGTTGCCATGCAGAATAAAACTGAGGGAAACTTTGGTGATGTAGACTAAGGCTGGGGTGGTATTGACCAGCTGGGTCGATCATGGTGCGCATGCGCGATCGAGAAGCAGAACTGACCCGACCTGCTGGGGTGTGCAGGGAAATGGTTTGAGAGATCTAGATTCATCGTGGTTCGAAATATAGCATGCAGACCCTATTAATGAAGCTCATCATATTCATATTCGTAATTCAACTCAAGACCAACACCTTCTATGCACAAGATAATAATGATTCTATGTGATTCTCCTGAGCATAACCGGTACAAAGACGAATAAATAGCGTCTCTACATCACGTTATCTAGATATATGAGACAACGCATTTTGGGTATCGGCAATCTGATGAATGTACTATTCCGGTTTCCTTGTTTCACATTATATTCTATGGCAGTTGATCGGTGATTTTCTTCATTGATAAACGTTAAACCACCTCAGCTTAGTTGTGCAAACAGCGCTGAATTTTTGAGGGTATATGCAGTAGGGTATTTTTAGCCGGATAGGCCTACTTATTAAATGCGATAAAACGCTGGAGCAAAACGGACCACAGTTTTCTTGGCAATAATGACATGTTTGGATGTGAAATAGGATACACGTTAAAGGCTACAGCTTACATATATTTATAACAATATACTGAAGTGTTAATTATAAATCTAATTTTAATCAGAATTATTTCAGATCAGAACTTGCTGGTAACAATGCCCTAATGCACGTTCATGCCAAAAATCAAGGTTCTAATGTCAACGGTTCTCCTTATTTTGCCGACGAAAGGATTCGTATGGACTGACTCACTCATTACCGGACAATTTGCGATCTGTAGCCTACTTCGTAGGAATATATATTTTTTTTTTCATCCCGGAAGTTTGAATCAATGCATTGTCGACAAAACACTTTACCGTTGAGCAAACATTCACATCTATAAATTATATCTTGTTAAGTTAAATAAATCGTCCAAAGACAGGAAGTATTTAACCCTACCAGGCCTGGGGGCCCCCCTGCCAAACTTTCTGCGCTATCTCCAGAACGACAAAAAATTGATCATTTTGAGCCTATTGCATGCCCCCGAGGAGAGAATCATGGATAAATTCAAGATGGCGGCCACATGGGGTACCGTCATTTTTCTTCAAAATTTCTGAAAATTGGGCAAAAGCTATTTTATTTCACATCACATTAATATTTACTAATTTAGCGTTCAGTTTTTGTGGAGAAATTGCATAAATAAAAAAATGGAAATCGACCAAAAAATGCCGTTTTTGAAGAGGACGTCACTGTGGCGTCATATTGGATATTTTTACATCTGCTGGTGGAGTTTAACCCAAGGGTACAGTGTGGTCAGTTTCAGGCCCCTAGCTTAAGGGGTAAGAAAAATAATTAACAGGGGCCGAAATGCACCCCCCCCCCCGCCCCACCCTTTCGGGCCTGGACAGGTCCCCAAAAGCCCAGGCCAGATGGGGTTAATTCAAAACAGCCTCTTGTTTTGACAAACTGTGCGTGGTTGATGTAGAAGAAAGCGTCAGTTCCGACATTCAATATTCAGCCGTCGTCCATAAAAAATTTCTGTTTCAATAATCGAAAAAGCTATCATCAAATTGTGTATGTAATAAAGATAATGAAAACACAAGATGGCTTTCTACAAGAAAGAGGCGATCAGCAGTTTTCTCAAGACATGATGATGTTCTTGACATAAAACCCTATAAATCGGGATTACCATCACTATACCGTAGTAAAACTCCCTGTGCCGTACTGGTACATGTCATACTGTTATAATGGAACAGATTACTCTCTTCAAGTTCGGTAAACCTAATTCCTCAAATTTTAGTGGTGGCCTATTATTACTTCTTTTTTTTTTAGTTTCCTAGATTTTCTTTGTATTTCCACGAAAATAAATGAATTTTCGTATAATTTTCGCATTATTTTACGTTACGCTCTACATTTTCTTGCGATTTTGTTTTAAATGATTCCTTTCTTCAATAAATAACTTCCTGGTAACTTTTTGCATTAAAAAAACGCTATTTATTGTAAAACGCGAATCAACTCAGTTTTCCAGGAAGAAAAATCGAAAATGCTAGAAAAAATCATCAACACAATATTGACACCGAGGTGATAATATTTACAAATCTGCAAAGAAAAGTAGTTTACAATAAAATCTAGGAGACTAAAAAATATCTCCAATGTCGCCTATGAACCACCGTAAGTGTGGGAATTGAAGTGACTAATGCCCGTTCGGTTAAGGTTAAACCACGGAAGTTTTGTGACCTGTTATCTGACAATTTTTTTTATTTTTCGTGTTGGTTGCTTTTTTTTAAGTATTCATCGCCTGATCACTCCAGCTGTCATTGTGACACTTCCTCGAGGGATTACAATATGTTAATTATCACTGTGTCATTCAGTATAGTTTGTCAATACAGTCTCCTGATATCTCCACTGAAATGTACTTTTGGGAACGAGACACTCTGGAGTCACGCGGACTTGGATCGAGAGGTTGGGGTGGGGTATTGTATCGAAATCTGAGGTCGACAACGCAAACCCCTTTAAAAGACGTGTATAACTCATATGCCTCTGAGTATATTGCCCCGTAATTTAATTTGACCTTCGTTATCAAACAACAGAATAAAAATATTTAGCAATTCTTTCTCGAATGTAAAAATAAACGGGCTTGTGAACTCAAATATACCCACAAATAAGTACCAGTGATTTGGTTAGTGGATTGTATATCTAGGGCATGAACATATCATGGGCATAGGAATGCGCGAGAACGGATACTCTTGTATCCAGAAACCCAGAAATGTTCTTGGAGTCAAATTTATTTCTTCTTAATAAGTGTAAATGAAGTTCATCGTGAGACTGTATGTACAAGAACCGCATCTGGAAATTTAAACTTAAAATTGAAAATCCATGGGGACATGTGCCTGGACCTGGTGTGTATATGACGTGGTGTGTGTTTCGATTCCAGCGCCGTGTTTTAAATTTCTACTTCGATGCATAAGCTTGGACATAACGCTTTTCTGAGTTACAGGTGAAAAATATACCTTTAAAATTTCATACCTGTGAGGGTAATGAACTAAGACCATGTAATTAGGGAGGGAACTGTGACATTTCTGCTTACATATATCAACAGTCAGAAGAGAAATGCTCAGAAAATTCGTTTCTGATGGAATTTTCTTGGTCTTTTAAAATTCTACTGCTACCTTGCTGCTGTTGCTAACCTTCTGGAAACTGGCCTGAGTGAATGGATTGCCTGGGGTCTACGGTCACTTCTACATCTCAACCTCACACGACTGAAGAACTACAAAAAATGGCGGCGCCTTATATGTAGAATGCCGTTTCCGGACGCCCTTTACTCGGCTGAGATGAATAAAAAAATGTTTGAGAAATATTTTCCTTAGGCAGTGGTCTCTTTCAACTGAAGTAAACTTATTTTCTGCTTTGTGCTCTCTTTAACTGTACCTGGCCTGGGGGTAGGGGGGTGGTGGTGGGGGCGCCGAAATGGCACCCCCTACCAAACACATGCTATCTCCTGAACGACAAAAAAAATGCAGAGCTGAAACTCCGTGACTTTATGGGGTCATTTTGGACCTATTTGCATGACACCCTGAGCAGAGGATCATGGGTAAATTCAAGATGACGACCACGTATATTGAAGAAAAAAAGAAAAGAAAAGTTTTGGTCATATTTCTTCAAAATGTCTGCTTTTCCGCGATGAAAAGTGGACAAAATCACATTACATCACATTAATATTTACTAGTTTATCATGAAGTTTTTGCGGAGAAATTGCATAAATAAAAAATTCGGAAAATCTGATTGAAAAATCGAATAAAAAATGGCGTTTTTGAAAATGACGTTACTGTGACGTCATCAAAGCGGACATCTTAGATTTGTTTACATTTTCTTGTAGAGCTTGACCCAAAGATATAGTGTGGTAAGTTTCGACCCCCGCCCTCAGAAATAGCAAAAATATATACGGTGGCACTTTCCGCATCCCCCCCCCCACACACAGGCTGCGGTACACCCCAAATCGACCAGGTCAAATAGGGTTAAGCCATGCCCAAAGTATGTAAGAGCTGGCTTGCTGTTCAGATTTGTTAGAATGTCCTCCCAAAAAATGGCTATACGACAACAGAGTAGAGTGGAGATATTTTACCGACAGAAGAGACATTAAAGTGCAAGGAGCCCTGGGGGAACAGTTTGGAACTATGCGTTTGGTGTTGTTTTTTCGCCCACTGTTATTTTCTATAATCTCTTGTTCGAGGCGAGTGGACGCTGAAATCGGCTCCCAAATTGCTGCCTCTCCATGGTGTAACCAGGCGAGGACATGCTATTAGCGAGATAAAGAACAAGTGATTCTCTTGTCAAACTGTCTAGGTACTTAGAGGTGATGTATTGCCTGTCCGTAAAAGTCAAGCGGAAGATTGTTTCTAAAAATGACTTGCTCTGAATCTGTCAAAACTCTCCGATAAGCCACAACTGATATACGGACAATCCGAGCGGCATTTTAAGGGCCGGAAAGACTGGATTTATAATAGGAGGACACAGTTTTTAAAGGTCTACCGTACTACTCTTTTCCTGTTCGGGCGATATTTCTTGGGAAAGGTATCAATTGAGAAGCTTAATTCTCCCCCTATTAATTGCGTGATCATTCACTCGCCTGAGAATGTTGGCTTCAACGGGATGTTATTGTAACTGGCGCATCGTTGGATAGCCAACCTTGTTTGGACTGGGCTTTTTTGGGGCCTGTCAATCCTGTGAGGGGTCATCGAAAATGACCCCCTAATTTTTTTTCTTACCCCTTGGGTTGGATCAAGCTCTATCAGAAAATGTAAACAAATCCCAGATGCCCGCTTTGATGACGTCACAGTGACGTCAATTTCAAAACGGCATTTTTTGGTCGATTTTTCAGTCAGATTTTCCGATTTTTTTAGTTAGGAAATTTCTCCGAAAAAACTGAAGGATAAATTAGTAAATATTATTGTGCTGTGAAATAAAATAGTTCTTGTCTACTTTCCACCACGGAAAAGCAGAAATTTTGAAGAAACATGACAAAAACATCACTTTTTCTAGTACCCCGCGTGGACGCCATCTT
Source organism: Hanleya hanleyi (assembly GCA_036873755.1). Lineage (NCBI taxonomy): Eukaryota > Metazoa > Mollusca > Polyplacophora > Lepidopleurida > Hanleyidae > Hanleya > Hanleya hanleyi. Next base: position 33,277 of record JAVTVY010023793.1, on the reverse strand, counting down.
GAATTTACCCATGATCCTTTGCTCGGGGGTTATGCAAATAGGCTTAAAATGACCCCAATATGATAAGCTATAATGACCTGGAGTTTCAGCTCTTCATTTTTTGTCGTCCCGGAAATAGTGCAGAAAGTTTGGTGGAGGGTGGGGTCATTTTGCCGCCCCCCCCATCCCAGGCCTGGTAGGGTTAAAGTTTTTGAAAATTGCTGAGTTCAAATCCAATTTTCAAAAACATGTTCGGTATAAGAACGGAGCCGTAAAAGGGACCTTAATTTTGTTTTCTTTTTCATTTTTTGAAACCGACAGGTGGTGCAAGTTTTGTTTTTTGACACAAAAATATTCTTTTTTCTCAGTTAATTTTTAATAACACGGACCCAACGCGATAATAACATGGACTCCGTATTAATCAACCAATGAAATATACACATATATAAAAATAGTCCGGACCCCGCGTTAATAACCGACGAAGAAGATGTAAGGAGGGAGAATATGTGACCACCGGGTTACTTTGATAAAAGAAAACTTCATAGACAGGTCGCAGAAAAACATTTTTTTCCTGTCAAAGTTTTCTCAGTGGTTTCGTTCCCTTAGCCCTGTCAACACGCCTGAGGGATCTGGCCTCCTATCTAATATGGCGGCCAAAATCCAAAATGGCCGCCATTATCCATTGAATCTCACATATTTCTGTTGGAAATGAAGTTTCTAACCACAAACATTTTCTCTTGTCCTATGTTAGGATATGCATAATTAGGTAATTATTGAATGATTCGCAATTGTTCTAAAAATCTGATAAGGGGGCCAAAATCCAAAATGGCCGCCAACCCTACTGAATCTCACTTGCACACATTTGTGCCTACGGAATTAGTTTCTGTTCAGGCTGCATGGTTAGACTAATCAATCTCTTCATTTTAGAGTAATTTGGAGTCGACAAAAAAGCAACATGGCCGCCAAAATCCAAAAATGGCTGCCAAAAATAATTGAACTGGATAGCTGATGTTTCTGTTCGTCCACTAGTAGCCTGTATGTCTTGAAATTCGGTTAGGCAGTTGCTTCATACGTTTAGGCCTGGTACACTCAAGCCAGTTTCCCTTGACAACTGAGACCAAATTTGTGGAAGACTGTTACGGCCAATCGATGTATTCTGCTCTGTCAGGTGATCGTCTAAAAAAGCATGTAAGCAAGCTAATGGCCACTACAGACTTTCATAAATTTAGTTTCACTTGTCAAGAAAAACTGGCTCGTGTGTACCAGGCCTAAGATACATGTTGAAGCTCTCGCTGTGTATAGTCAAACAATGTCCTGGCCATGCTAAAAAACAGGTGGATGCTTTAGAATTAGTAGTATATATATATAGCACATGAATAGTAGGTATATAACGCTATTTCGTAATGTGTCGCGTATAGTGACAGAAGCAAAAAGAGAAATACGGTCAGGAGAATCTGTCGCTAATCAATCAAATCTATTTATACAATTAAATTGGAATCAAGATTTACCGTCATTTGTCTGAATGTTCAAATAAATTTGAAATTCGAGGGCAATATAACAGCAAACACAGCAATTTGAAGTTGGCATATCCTGCTCCGACGCTACAGTTAGCTTGCTTCATATCGCCCGTTAACCCTACCTGGCCTGGGGGGCAGGTGGCCCCTCTACCAAACGTTCTGCGCTATCTCCGAAACGACAAAAGATAGAGAGCTGAAACTCCTTGACTTTATAGATTATTATATTAGGGTCGTTTTGAGCCCCCGATCATGGGTAAATCCAAGATGGCGACCATGTGGGGTCCCAGAAAAGTGATGTTTTTGTCATATTTCTTCAAAATTTCTGCTTTTCTGCGATGAAAAGTGGGCAAAAACTATTTTATTTCACATCACATTAATATTTACTGATTTATCGTGCTGTTTTTGCGGAGAAATTGCATAAATAAAAAATTCGGAAAATCTGACCGAAAAATAAACCTAAAATGCCGTTTTTGAAAATGACGTCACTGTGACGTCATCAATGCGGCCATCTTGGATTTATTTCATTTTCTGGTAGAGCTTGACCCAAGGGTATAGTGTGATAAGTTTCAGCTCCCCAGCTCAAGGGGCTAAGAAAGTTAATTAGGCCACAACAGGTCCCCAAAAGCCCAGGCCAGATAGGGTTAAAAGCCTAACCCTCTGTCGCTATTCTGACACATTATGTCCATTATTTTTTTTGCTCGTTTTTTTTTTGTTCGAGAAAATCGCGTGGAATGGCATAGTAGGATTAGTTCCTCGTACAATATCTTCGGAGTGATAAGGAACGAACCGTAATATCTAGAGTACTCCAGCATCGTCGTAGATTGCAATCGCTGAATGAGGTGAATTCAGTCAATTCAGTCATGTCACTGCGTACACTTGATAGCTTTAGCAAGGCTAGAAAAATTATCAGCGGTAATAACGTTCCCTCTAACAAATAGTGTGTGGTCAATTATTTCCGAGTAGTTCTGATTCGTAAATTCTTGTAACTTCACATTTTCTGATAGGTCGCATCTTGCAAATTGCAAAATCATTGGTGCCAGGTTTTTCTTTCATTTGCTTCCGGACATTTTTGCTAACTCTTTTTGGCCTGGGTGGGTTGTGGTTGTAGAATAAGTCCAAGGTAGAATATTATTTGAGAGCTAATCAATTTCAGGAATCCAAAATCTCGGAGTACCTTTCTTATCACAATGCAATCATTTTAAGTCTATTTACATAATGCTTCAGGAGGGCATTCTTCCTGGGAAGTGGACCTAAAACTTGCATTTTTGCCTTTCCCTCCACTTTTTGCACATCTACTCCCCGAAGTCCATACATTTATTGTTTTACTTACATTAGTAAATTTCTGCCCTCCACTAGGTTGCAATTATATCATTAAACTACCCAGACTAGATTGGGTTATAACACGTTTTGGAGACGGTTAATGGAAAACAATCTAGCAATATATATCTTTATTGACTAAATTACACCACGGTTGGTGTATAACGAATATTTTATATTCAGCACTAGTAAAGACAGATTTCAAACTTGAGGCACCAGAAGTGCTACGACTCCTCATTCCCCAAACAGTCCACATGTACACTAAGATTTTGTTTATGGGTGTAGTAGGAATTTGGATGCATATCATAGAGTTATGGCATTTGTATATATTGTATGAACCACTGATTGATAGGGCTGAATAAAATATCTAGCTTCACAAGCACTTTTTTGAAGAAAAAAATAAAGGAGGGAGGAAGACTCCTCATTTTTCTCTTTCTTTTGTCCTGACACAAATATATCCATATTTTCTGGCAAACTGATGCAGTAGTTCAATACAATTCGCATGAAACCAACACTGTTCTTAGAGTTGCCGCACGTGAAGAGTCGGCCAAGCTCACCAATAATATTTCCTGCACAGAACATAACAAAAACTCGATATTCAAATACATAATTTTTGACAAAACTTTGAAAGAATTGTAAAAAAAAATGTGGAAAGAATTTTTTTACGGTTGATGAGGTTGTATTCTTCTGACAAGGCGTCTACATCGCTAAGTTGGAAAAAAATACGGTTACTTTTTGACTAGGGAAGTATAGCTGGTATGCGAATGGTGGGATTCTTTGTTATATATGTTTGCAAACGTGCTTACATAATACCACCGTAATCATGTTTCCCGCATGTGTCGCTTGGGAGTGCACTCAGGCAGACCAACAAAGCCAAAGGATAAGCAAAACAAAGGGTACCAAACAACAGGTATGACGGAAAAGATATGTAGGTAACAGAGCTTCACCACTAGGCATTCAATTTTCACACTGTATACATATGGCACGGTATGACATCATATGCACATGTAGGGAATTCATTAGGCCCAGAAATGAACTGGTGCCACCTATAGACACAAGTGCACAAAATACCATCGCAAGCGACATTTCAGCGCATCCGCATAGCAAACTTTAGAAGATTTTGCCACCAGGTGGCAGGGCCACCTGCAGATACAAGAGGGCAAAACATATTCACAAGCGACAACTGAAGGCATGGGTACATGCATACAATTTTTTGACAAGAATACGATGCCTGAAAACGAATTTCTGATTTTGCCACTAGGTGGCGCCGTCTGTAGGCGCAAGTCGGCAAAACGCAATCCCAATTGACATCTCAAAGCATGGTTGTGTATACCAAATTTGAGAAGAATCCGATGAGTGGTTCTCAAGTTATTGCCTGGAAATGTATTTTGGATTTTCTCACCAGGTGGTCCCACCTCTAGGCACACGTAGGCAATTCTCAATCCCAAGCTATTTCTCATGGTATGGTATATACATACCAAATTTGAGAAGAATCCGACCAGTGGTTCTCAAGTTATTGCCTGGAAACCAAATTAGATTTGCCACCAGGTGGTGCCATGCGTATGTGCAAGTGGGTGAAACGCAATCCTAAACGACGTGGTATTCTATATGCATATCAAATTCGAAAAGAATCCGATGAGCAGTTCTCAAGTTATTGCCCGGAAACGAATTTCAGATTTTGTCACCAGGTGGCGCCGTCTGTAGGCTGCCACCAGGTGGTGCCATCTGTATGTGCAAGTGGATGAAACGCAATCCCAAACGACATGAAATTCTATATGCATACCAAATTCGAAAAGAATCCGATGAGCAGTTCTCAAGTTATAGCCCGGAAACGAATTTCAAATTTTGTCACCAGGTGGCTTCACCCCTGTGAGTAAGTGGACGAAACACAATCCCATGCGACAGCTAATGGCATGATATATATACATACCAACTTTCAGAAGAAGTCGTTGAGCGGTTCTCAAGTTATTGTCCAACAATCAAATTTAGATTTTGCCACCAGGTGGTGCCAACTGAAGACACAAGTGAGTGAAACGCAATCCTAAGCGACATGTCATGTTATGGTAAATGCCAACCAAATTTGAGAACATTCTGATAAGTGGTTCTCACTTCACTGCGGGCGAGGACAACTTTTGTTGTTGTTGTTGAGAAAATATAATTTCCTTCTTTTATGATATAGATTCATTTCATGCACACCTAATACATCTTAAAGTAGTTTCATACACTTATTCAGAAGATATAGGAAGTAAACATTGGCTTTATTCAGTGTATCACATAGATCTATGATGGGTTAACTGATGACCCTTACTAGAGGAAATAGTGCCACGAATGGATACCATACTCCTATTTATATGTGTTCCCAAGACGTGGAAATTTCACAAATTACAACTGAAGCATAATTGCAGCCAAGCAATGGGTAAATGGTCATCCATGGGCAGAAAGCGTTGTGGAGATTTAAACTGGAAATGTAAATGTAACTATATTTCCCAGCACATTACAGCTCAATTCTCCGTGTGGTTATCTCCCCTGCCCACAGTCCTTGCAGAAACAGTCGTAAATTGTCTGCTGATAAAGCGTATATCTATTATGTGCTATTATATCGTGTATTCCCTCTACATCAGTACGTTTTCTCTTCTTATTTCTTTGTCCGTTGCGAAATACTGGATAAGATTGAGCCAGGACAGGTGATGTCAGCAATACAGGCGTCAGGTGATGTCAGCTATACAGGCGCCAGGTGGTGTCAGCTATACAGGCGTCAGGTGATGTCAGCAATACATGTGCCAAGTCATGCCAGCAATACAGGCGTCAGGTGATGTCAGCAATACAGGCGTCAGGTGATGTCAGCTATACAGGCGTCAGGTGATGTCAGCTATACAGGCGTCAGGCGATGTCAGCAATACAGGCGTCAGGTGATGTCAGCAATACAGGCGTCAGGTGATGGCGTCAGGTGATGTCAGCAATACAGACGTCAGGTTATGTCAGCTATACAGGTGTCATGTGATGTCAGCAATACAGGCGTCAGGTGATGTCAGCAATACGGGCGTCAGGTGATGTCAGCAATACGGGCGTCAGGTGATGTCAGCAATACAGGCGTCAGGTAATGTCAGCTATATAGGCGTCAGGTGATGTCAGCAATACAGGCGCCACATGATGTCAGCTATACAGGCGTCAGTTGGTGTCAGCTATAGAGGCGTCAGGTGATGTCAGCTATACAGGCGTCAGATGTCAGCAATACAGGCGTCAGGTGATGTCAGCAATACAGGCGTCAGGTGATGTCAGCAATACAGGCGTCAGGTGATGTCAGCAATACAGGCGTCAGGTGATGTCAGCAATACAGGCTTCCAAGTTGACAAATCTTCATCAGAAATAATCTCCGATTTTGTGACAAAGATGTGATTCCCTCTAACCCATTTATCGATTATACTTCAGATAAAAACAATGTATATATGATATATCACTACAGCGAATTATCTTCCATATTTCCAGGTCGCCCTTGAGTTTGATTTCAACAATAAAACTCTAGTTAGTTTATTTACCCTACCTCGGTTCAATACGGGCACAGGAGTGTCTTCAAATATAAACAGAATATTTTCTACACAAGTTTTATTGCAATTGTCGTAAACCATCCGACTGACTGTAGGCCTTTGATCCTCAAGTAAGAGCTCTTCATACCATTAATATGTGACGTTTAATATAGATCTCACTTCTATCAGGAAATGAGAAACCAGCGCCACCTATTGGTGGTGTGTGGAAACACATTCGCCTTCACCATAAAGAATATGTTTGTGCCTCAGATGATTTTCTGTCCTCCATCTGCTGCAATTCCCAAATTTTCAAAAATGTTATGCATGAAAGAAAGCACGACATGACTAAAAAATACACACAAGCAGATAATGACAGATGGCTAAATAATCTCGGCATAGTTATTTGAAGAGGCTTGCCATCAATTTCTGATCCATCAGTGTTAGGTTAATCTCCTCTCTTTATACGGAAATATTTCTTATCTCGGCCATCGCATTGATGAGTTTATTCGCAAACCAGGCTGTTGACGGAGATCATGTGACCTGATGGAGTGAGATTACAACTTCCTGGTACGATGCCTCCCAAGTGACAATATCTCTGGTATTTTAACTGGGTCTTTTATAGATGCCGTTAACCCTATCTGGGCCGAGATTTTTAGGACCTGTACAGGCCTGGGGGGGAGGAGATCCTTGCAAAAACTGCATGATGTATTAATAAATAATAGTCTGATATGAAATCATATATATGTTGCCCGATTTTCCTCGAAGTAAGACAGAAATTTTGAAGAAAAATGACGTATATATCACTTTTCTGGTACTCCACATGTCCGGAATTTTATTCCACCTAAAAATGTAACAATGCAACTGGGCATTATAGATACAGCCATCGAAACAAGAATACTTCAAATTATGAAATACAAGCGTCTAGCCCGTCTTTTAATATTCAGCCGTCGTCCATTAAACAATTTCCGCGTCCTTAATCCAAACGCTTACTGCATATAACAGCATTAGACCTAACATGAAAAACAATCATAAAGATATAGGGTAATAATGAAAAAGTGTAAAACTCGTCATCTGGATAAGCATATATATTTTTTGCGATATCATCGGACAATAAGCAAAGTCAATAGAGATCAATATATAGGCAGTATATGGGCATGGTATCTGTGTACACACTTAGCCCAGAAGGTGTAAATTACACCTCTACGGGGTGTAAATGGCTTGTCCCAGGGCTAACACCCTTTTGGGTGTGAATTAACACCCTCTCCGAAAGGTGTAAATTTACACCTTCGCGAAAAGGTGTTAAGTTACACCTTTTTTGCTCACATTACACCTTCCATGGGTGTTCATTCACACCTTCTGAATAAAATTTGCACCTTCCAGACAAATTTATAAGCATATTTTGGGGGAACCCAGGGGTGTTTATTTACATCTTTTGACCACACTAAACCTTTCAGTGGTGTTAATTTACACCTTTTCAACACAATTACACCTTCTTTGGGTGTTCATTCACACCTTTTAGGCAAATTTGAACCATCTATGGGTGCTAAAATACACCTTCTGGTGATAATTCCATCTTCCAGGGGTGTTAAATCACACCTTATTATTAAGAATTACACTTTGACTGAGATTACACCTTCTTGGGTGTTTATTTACACCTTTTAGCCGCATTTAAACCTTATAGAGGTGTTAAAATACACCTTCTGGAGATGATTCCATCTTCCAGGGGTGTTAAAACACACCCATTTCGTGAGAATTACACCTTCAAAAGGTGTTAATTTGCACCTTTTTAGTGAGAATTAGTGGTGTTCGTACCACCCAGTAATGGCTCTTGTTCGAGGTACACAATAACAACATTAACACAAAATATATGTATGATATATTTTATTAAGGAAATCACAAAAGCACATTTACATTGGTCTTTTCATGTTAGCCCTCCCTGATATCATAGTTCACTCTCAATCCCTGAAAGCACAAAGTTCAAACGATTAAAAATACAAGCATCCCAACCCACACTAAATTGAGCACGTTATGTTCATGTCACTTATGCCTCCAACTTTCACCCGCCTACAGTCTGTGACCGAAATCGAAAACTTTGAGAGTAGGGTATTACAGGTAACAAAAATGGCAATGCCACTGGGTGGGGGAGTTGTTTGGGGGGGAGGGTGGAGTGGAGTGAGGATAACTGTCATGGAATGCTTTTGTACATAACCTGCTGGGGTGTCCTGGCCTCTCAGACCGAAAATCAAAAACTCTCAGAGAGTAGGGTTTAACAGGTAACAAAAAGGGCAATGGCACTTGATTGAGAGTTGAGGGGGGGGGGGACAAGCAGTAAAATATACACATTAATATGTGTCCGAATGTTCATAACGGGTTTTATTAGAAGGCGACAATTTTTGGGACTACTTTCAACAGGGCAGCCACCTACTTTGCTCAGTTGTCTGTATTACTCAATGTTAAATGCCATAAGAATTGCCTGCTACTTTGGTGAATTGCCACCCACTTTAAAAGTTAATGAAACACTTACATAAGTATGATAAAGAGTCATGGTTCAAGAATGTTTTTCTGTAAGTGAGAAGTAGCTCTTACTGCTCCTGTAACTTTGTCACCGTCCTGGTAACGGTAGGTCTTGGCCGTGTATAGGACAACTTCAGAAAAGGCAGTTCGAGTTATGTCAAGGAGTTGTTTATAACTTTCACGTTGTAGCGTATATTAAAAAACCACTATGCGACGAGCAGGCATTTCAATCCCAGCAGGAGATCCGTCGTATCCAAAAGCTTCTGCTTCTCCACATAGACAGAGATGGTATCCGCGGTCTCCATATTGGAACCCTGGTGGACAATAGTTGGTGTCCTGGAGTTACCTGAAAGTAACATAAAAGATATATAAGCATATGGGATTGGTAGTATTGTTCAATCATAATCTTTTACCATCATGGCCATTGAGTCTTCTGAATTATACGTTGAATGTCCAAAAACCTTTTATTCTGCCTGCGGATGTAGTAATAAATCATATCGTGTGTACAGGTAGGTGTCAGTTTGTACGCTAGACAGGTTTAAGAAATATCAAACCAGGCCAAATTCCAATTCGAACCAGCATCGCTCATTACTAAGTTATATATATTCATACAAGTAATATAGGAGAAAAGAGAAGAAATGCAGTTTCCGCCTTCAATGCCCTAAAGTTCTTACTTGTATACTCATCGACGTTGTATGTTAGATCTATGTGGTTAGCATCAGGAACTATATCGATTACACTCGTGAAGAATTATTCACTTACTTCTTTTTGGATCAGCATGGTTAGGTCTTCCTTGAAATGGCCCACAATGTCTGGCACCACGGCAATGGCCAGTTGATCTGTATGAGAAAAAGAATCCATATTAAATTAAATGATGAAAAATACATCTTGACAGTTCCATCCAGCCTCCCCGCCCCCATCATTTCTTTTGCATTCAATGGTTGAAAGAAGGCAGTTTCAGCTAATTATCTTCCTTTGATTTAAATTACAATAAACAACCCATTCAGGGATAAAATGTGTAAGAAAGTGGTATTTTTATTTGGCAAACAATTGTTTGTCCAGTATTCCAACATCTACGAACTGGTTGGTCGATTCATAATATATATACCTTCCAAATAATTCATGTCAAACTTAATCTGCATTATGTCCTGCCCATCCAAGTGAAAATCATGCCGATCAATAGATTACTGCATTTTTGCAGGTTTGCAAAATACTCACACTTTTTATCATCTTCTTCCAATGACGGATTTTCCTTCAGCGTCCTTAAATCCTCCTGTTGTTGTTTTGAAGCCAATACGTTGAACACTGCTGACGTGTATTTCTTCATGCTTCCAATTAAGGAACTCTTTATCAATGTCCTTCCCCACAAGTGTGTCAAAGTCTCTTAATAACTGGAAACAGAAGAAAACAAATCCAATTAGTACTATGTTGTTAGAAACCCATTCAGTTTTAGAAGGCTCTTTATGAATTTGTGTATCATCTTCCAATATCTGACCAAAAAGTTTATTTAACCACGAATAGCTTTAATAATTAGATAATTATTATATTTCTTATCGTCTTATACATTAAAGTTCCATTTTTATTAACTGGAAATATACACAGAAACCAATAGTAAATTTATGTTTTGAAATGTCAATCTCACGATGTAAATGATACTTATCACCTTATACATTAAAGTTCCATTTTTATTAACTGGAAATATACACAGAAACAAAGAGTAAATTTATGTTTTGAAATGTCAATCTCACAATGTAAATGATACTTATCACTTTATGCATTAAAGTTCCATTTTTATTAACTGGAAATATACACAGAAACAAAGAGTAAATGTATGTTTTGCCTGCTGTAAACGGTGGACTGAATTAGGCTAATCGGATTATAAAGACGCACGGTCGATCGTCTAGCCTCGCCAGGGTCCGGTTATTTCGGCGGTGTTAATAAATATATACGACTACTCCCCGTAGTTAGACCCAGACGGAGACTGTTCGCGACTGAACAATTAAATAAAAAACGGACAAGTGAAGTAATTTTCACATTCTTTTTGCGATGGTTCTAGACCTTTTCCCAAAATATTGGAGGACACAATAATACATACATAATACATCGATAATATTTCTAAAAGATTGAACTATATTTCACGTCAGTAACTTCATTAAATCATTCGTCTGATATGAGCTGCCTGTCCAGTGCCGACTGTATTACTGTATTGTATTTTCCCCAAGTGTCCGAAAAATCAATATTTAATCACTAACAAAGCACAAGCCTTGTCCTTAACAGTAAAGGAGTTGTCTCCTCGGGGTTCTTCAGGGGACATCAAAGCTCATGATCCGAGAGGCGGACCTACCGAACTCAAGAGGCATTCTCAAAAAATATCCAAGCTTACGTTCCGCTATTATCTCACCTGGCCCCGACAAATCGGCCCCTCGGGTCAGATATCAAACTGTGTATGACATGAGCCCTATAATCCCTCGCATTATGTATAGGAGTCCCACCAGGGACGTCCCAGGGAGTACCGATATGGCCAGGTCGGTATATATAGCGGTAAGGTTTTGAAGCCTGCATGTTGTTCTAAACATCATATAATTCTGCTTTCATATTAATAAAATTATATGTATAAGGGTAAATAGTACCTCAAAATATCCCAAGCATATCGTTCCATGGTGATCCAAGTGTTCCACTGGGCGTTATTAACTATTCCTATTACACTGTGTACCAAAATTCACTATAAGTATACTGCATTAAACTGAGCAAAGCTATCATTGAATAAATTTATGCCGCCATATTGGATTCGCATTCAGGCAAATGAACCCCAACTTTTTATGTGAGCTGAGCATTTTGGAGCACATTTCCAACAGTGACGTGTTCGAGGTAGTTGCACTCCTATCTAACGAAGATAATATTAACAAATATGTGCGAATATAGTGGGTTAAATCGTCACGATTTCGCAAAGTTTGAAACAAGACTTACCCGAAGAAAATCAAACCGCCCTCCATTTTCTCCCACGTGATCCTTGTACGCATGCGCATTGACTAGTATCATTTATAACCTGGTTCCCGAACACAATGGTATAGGTAACAAGCACTTACATAATCGGGGCACCAGGCTAACAAGGTCTGACTCGTTTCTATCTCATTTTGGGGCCTTCTATTGATGACATTCAAATAGAATTTCTATATTTTTAAGCGTCTATATTATTAAGGGTCAAACAATCTGTCTGAGCAGATTATATTAATCAAATTTGGCAAAAGTGCATGTTATCATAGCACCGTATTTTTCGCATGTATGTTAATTCGACAAAGTTTCGAGCTTGTTCTGTTCTGTTGACAGAAGGTGAATGAAACACCGTGAGCAAAAGAAAATACTCAATCGAGTCACAAGTTTAGCTCAGTTGAAACTATGTTTCGATAACTGATTCCGACAGTATAAAAAATATATTCTCCGGTATAAATTATCTGTAAGATGTAACATTTTCTTCACCCTCTAAATACCTGTTTACATGTATCTCCCTTCTCCGACCTGGGTTCACAGGGGCAATTATATTGTACAAATATTAAAAAATATGACATATTTACCTGGAGGGTTACGTCGTTAATGCCAATTAGATCAGCTAAGGTAGCATTCTGTGAAATGTGATCTTTAAGGTCCGACAGGCTGGGAGTTGCAAAAGGTCAAGCGATTTTCTTTCGGTTTTCACCGATCAACAGCAGGCAAGTCGCCATCTCGCAAAAAGTCCACTTCGATGCATAGAACGAGCGACGTGAAAAACGGCTGTGTGCAATTTATCGTAATGGAAGTTTGTTTTGAAGTAATATCGCGTCGGCTTATATTGGAAATGGTGGACAGCATGAGATTGATTGAAATTGTAGTTTAAGGGCCGCTTCCCATTCGGATTTCGCGGCCCATCAACTCAATGTTTTATTTGGATTTCGCGGTACATTTCTTTTTTTTCTTTTAATATCTTTTCCAGCGCTAAATACATAAATAAATAAATAAATAAATAAATAAATAAATAAATAAATAATAAATAACAATGATAGATTAGCAGGAGATATAAATAGAAGTAAATGAAAGTCGCTATGTACAAGTTCGTAAGTCTCTTTCGGGTTTTTTGGGTTAAGCTATACTAGTAAATATGAGTTCACTGTAGGTCTAATCGCGTGGATGATTCCTTTGTCTTGGTACCCCTTTGTACGCACAAAGCCGTCCAGAAAAAACTGGAGAACCATGGGCGTCTTCAGGATTTTTCGAATCGACTTCCGTAACGACGCCCTTGGGAACAGGGTCGGTTCTTCCAGAAATCTGTGCCTGTAACTATTGCTTGGAGTGTGTATTGGGGCACAGGACGGCAGGTCTACGTCCTATATATTGTGTGAAAGTCAAAGGATGATATGTGTTGAGGCGTCATTTCGGTGTCATATATGGGGTAGCGTGTCTGTGTGGTTTAGGATTCGGTATTCTGGTTGCTCAGTTCGGTGGAGTAGCCTGTCCAGCGTGGTACAAGGTCGAGTATCCTGGTCGTTCTTGTTGTCCGACGATGATGATCTTCATGCATGTTCATCTCCATTTGGTGTTGTTTTATAATATTTGTCGTCATCGGTGTTCTGTTTCATGGCTGGTCTTACTCGTCTGTGGTCTTCAGTGTGCTGTGCCTGTATTACAAAGAATAGAAGAGTTTGTAGTTTCTTGTTTTCTGGTGTTATTTTTTGCCATCGACTGGCACTATCGTGATCTAAGTCACACATGATCAATAGCAATAAATAATTAGGTACTAAATATTATAAATAAAAATATTTTTATAGTTAAAGCCGATTTTGAATGTTTGATATAACCTCCAGTCTACTGCCCCTGCATGAAGACCGGACGGTTAACATTCGTTAACGAGGGTTGGAAATAAGGGAACACAATTTGGTCGGAGCTCGTTATTAGGAGCTTTTAATTTGATCAGTGAATTTGTCTATGTTATTGCTATGGCATTTTGAAATAATTAGGTACTAAATATCATAAATAAAAAATTTTTTATAGTTAAAGCCGACTGTGAATGTTTGATATAACCTCCAGTCTACTGCCCCTGCATGAAGACCGGTCGGTTAACATTCGTTAACGAGGGTTGGAAATAAGGGAACACAATTTGGTCGGAGCTCGTTATTAGGAACTTTTGATTTGATCAGTGAATTTGTCTATGTTATTGCTATGGCATTTTGATTGGTTAGTGTCCAAATTTGATCAGTCATTTCTGATCACTGACCCTCATTTCCGCCCCTGTGAAATAGTTTTGACTTTAAGCGTGCTACATTTATTCAAATTTGGTCCCAGGTTTATTGGTGTAACCATATGGTATTAAATGGTAGAGTGATAGTCAGTAGATTTGATGTAAGCTAGTAAGGTGGAGTATACTTTGTTTATAAGAGGTGGTTTAGGATTTAATATAGAAGCCAACGACAGAGGGACATTTAAGTTTTTGAGTTCGTTTTCCAGTGTTCGGCGATAGAGGTCATGTTTTGGGCATTTGAGTATAAAATGTTCTATCGTTTCTTCTTCGTTGTTGCATGAAGTGCATAGTGGTGATGTGTTTTTTATTAGCTTAGATAAGTGAGATTTTAGTCCTGTTTTACCAAGTCTTAATCTTGTGATGATGCGGTCGTCGCGTTTGCTGTCTAGCTGGAATCCGCAACTCTGTCTTTTCCCCTTATCTAGAATACTATGTAGCCATCTACCTCGGTTTTCTTCGTTCCATTCTTTTTCCCATTTACTATCTATTCTGGTTCTAATGATGGAATTCAGTTCTTTGGTTCCTAGTCCTATATGCACGTCAGGTGCAGTTTTGGTGAGGCTGTCTTTGGCTGTCCTATCGGCTGCTTCATTTCCTCTAACGTCCACGTGGGCGGGAATCCAAGCTAAAATGGCGTCAATGTCATTGTCTCGTATTTGTGTGCATAAAATTTCTATTTCGTGTATGAGGTCAGGTCTGCTGTCGGATTTGGAGTTCTTTATAGATACCAGTCCGCTTAAGGAATCACTAAGAATAACAGTGGAAACCGGTCGGTTCTGGAGAACCCATTCGAGGGCCTTGATTATGGCGACTAATTCAGTGGTGTATACGGACATATTGTCTGGTAGTTTGAAACCTTCGTGAATGTCAAGTTCTGGTATAACGAATGCAGAACCTGTATTGTGACTTGTGTTTTTGGAGCCGTCTGTATATATTTTCAAGCGATTTTTCCAATGTGTGTCAACATATTCGAGGGCAGTGACTCTTATATGCTCTGGGTTGTCCTGTTTGGTGATGTAGCTATGTATATTCGTGTCCACGTGTGGTGTGATTAGTTGCCATGGTGGTCTATTGACCTTGTCAGTGTCAGAGATACAAGAGATTGGAATGTCGTGTTCTTCGAATAATCGTTCTATCGTGTAACCGAGTGGTGCAGAGTCTTTTTCCCATTTTGATTTTAGGAATTCGTATTCGGTTTTTAGGCCAAAAATTTTGTGGCATGGGTGGTTTTCGCCCTTGGCTATTGTTTTCCCTGCATATTTCATTGACAGTTCTTCTCGTCTTAAATGTAAGGGTTTTTCATTAGTTTCTATTTGTAGACTACATAGAGGAGTTCCTTTGAACGCCCCGGTGGCTATTTTTAAGGCCGAATACTGAATGCTGTCTATTCTTTTCAAATGGGTCTTGCATGCTGATTGATACGCGATTGAACCATAGTCTATTTTGGATCTGATGAGTGTTTGATATAATTTGATTAAGCTAAGTTTATTGGCCCCCAGTTGGTACCCGATACGCACCTCATAAGGTTCAGGTCTTTGTTACACCGAATAATTAATTGGTCAATGTGTTCTTTCCAAGTGAGTTTTCGGTCGAATATCATACCTAGGTATTTGACACTATTCTTAAACTCGATTTTCTGTCCTCCTAGTGATAGCGTGATGTCTGTGTTCTGTTTATTTGAGAATAGCACACCGGTAGTTTTGACAGCTGAGAATTTGAATCCCCATTTATCGGCCCAATCGCTGACTGTATTCAGTACCTTTTGCATTATACTTGTTAATTTTTTTATCGAGCCAGCAGATTTCCACATGGCAGCATCGTCAGCAAAGAGTGATTGTTCAATTTCAGGATGTTTTGTGTCAATTTCGTTGGCCAGGCCATTAATCAGGATGTTAAAAAGAGTGGGGCTTATGACGCTGCCCTGTGGGGTGCCGTTATCTAGCTGGTGGTCCATGGAAATGGTGTTACCAATACGGACTTTGAAGTTTCGGTCATGAAGAAAATTTTTTATCCAGTGTTGTATTCTTCCCTTAATTCCCAGGTTGTTTAATTGGGTGATAATCCCGTCCTGCCATACAAGGTCAAACGCCTTTTCAATATCCAAGAAAATTCCTAATGTATATTGGTTTTTGGCATTACCCTTTTTGATGGAGTGTTGGAGTCTGGCTATGTGGTCTAAAGTACTTCTCTTTTTTCGAAAACCGCTTTGTGTTTTGTTTAACAGGTTGTTGCTTTCCAGGTGATATTCAAGTCTGTTTTTGACCATCGTTTCCATAATTTTGCATAAATTTGACGTGAGTGAGATCGGCCTATATGACTTACTGTCTGATGGGTCTTTACCAGGTTTTGGTATTGGGATAACAATAGATGATTTCCATTTGGTCGGGAGTTGTTTAGTCTTCCAGCTCACATTAATTAGTTTTAGAATTAGTTCCTGAGTGTTGTTTGGTAGGTGTTTTAGGATTGTATACCCTAGTTTGTCTTCGCCGGGTGAACTTTCTTTTTTAGAGTGTAAAGCTTTTCTGTATTCATTGATAGTAAAGTCTCCGTTAAGGTAGTTTTCTATATAATCATTTGTGTCATTTTCCAGGATCGTTTCTTGTTTGATTTTTCTGAATTCTGGTTTAAGGTTGCTATTGCTACTGTTTGATGCGAATGATTCAGCAAGATATTCTGCCTTTTCGAGATTAGTTCTCTTTGTTTTGTTTAGTACGGGTATTGTGTCAGTTGCTTTCCCTTGAATGCTTTTTATTTTATTCCATACTTTCTTTGAGTTAGTTTTCGTATCTATAGTGTTGCAGAAATCTTCCCAGCATCTTGATTTGGCTTCTTTGACGCTTTTTTTCTGCTATTGTTTTCAGTTCCTTATATATTTCATGATCACTCTGGAGCCGGCTTTTTTTGAATTTTCTGAGTGCTTTTTTCTTTGCTGCGATGTTCTTTCCACACTCTTGGTTCCACCAAGGCACTGGATTTTTGTTGGGTCGCTTATTCGTAACTGGAATATGTTTTTGTGCTATGTTTAGAAGTTTGCTGGTTATATTTTCATTGAAAGTCTCTATATCATTACTAACTATATCGTCATGTATTAGACTTTGGCAATCGTTTTGGAAGCTTTTCCAGTCTGCCTTGGAGTATTGGAAGCGTGGGAGAGGGTCTGTCTGTTCAAAATCTGGTTTCATGCTAAATTTAGTCAGGATTGGAAAATGGTCGCTGTCTAGTGTATCTGGTAGGACTGCCCATTCTGATTTAACTGCTAGTTCGGGAGAGACTATTGTTAGGTCAATTGCAGTGAGTTTACCGGTTCGCATATCTATTCTAGTCCCTTCTCCTGAATTCAGGAATACTAGGTTATTATCATCTAACCATTTTTCTACTGATTTACCCCTATCATCTGACGTGGTGCAGGTTTCGTCCCAGATTGGATTATGGCTATTGTAATCGCCGCAGATTATAATTGGTGAGTCATATTTTTGGGTGATTTTGTTAAGTGCTTTTTGTGATATTGTTTTTAGAGCGCCAGGGGAGTACAGGTTCACTATATTTATAGGTATATTATTTTGGAACACCCGTATAGCTTGCCATTCGAGGTCTTCATTTTCTGAGCTCTTGTCTAATTCTAGCTGTATGAGTTCTTCCTTAACTAGTGTGAGGTTGCCTCCCTTTGGGCCGTTTAGTCTGTCTTGTCTATATGGCGTATATCCTTTTATTACAAATTTATTTTTTCCTGGTTTAAGAAATGTTTCTTGTATACATATGATGTCAGGGTTTATTTCATTCACTAAGATTTTAAGATTGTCTCCGTGCTTTGCAATGCCATTCGCATTCCATTGTAGTACGGTGAGTTGTTTATTGAAAGTTGGGTTGTTATGTGTTGCGCGGTGGGTCTAACCTATTGTCCCTGGTGTTCTCATATAGAGGTGTTGAGGGCGTTATTGTGTTTCCTGGGGGTTGATGTTTTTCTTTTGTATTTTGGATTGAATCCCCATGCTATTATTTCTTTGGGGTTAAATTCCCAATTCAAGAAGTCTTGAGCAATGCGGGCTATTATGTCAGTTCTGTTTGTTTTTGGGTTGGCATTGTGGACCGAGTTAATAACAATGTTAATGAAGCCTAGGAATTCGATTTTACTCAATTGTTTCGGGTTTGTCCTCGGTTTCTGACTCCATTGTTTGTTCTGTCACTGGTGCCTTATTGTTAATTACTACTTCGTTCACAGGTTTTCGCAGGTTTATTGTTTCTCTGAGTTTTTGATTCACTTTTGCTTCTCTGACTGCTTCTGCGTAAGAGATGCCTTTGTCGGCTCTAATGTACTGTACTGCTTTAGCATTTTTGTAGTGAATACACCCTTTCCAAGCTGAGCTATGGTTCTGCTTGCAGTTTGCGCATTTTTTATGGGTTTCTGTGCAGTGCTCGTAGCTATGGGGCCCTAAACATTTGGGACATACAGCACTGGCTTTGCAGTTTTTGGCTGTGTGAGAAGAAATCTTCTGGCAATTAAAACATCTTTTTGGGGTTTCGTAGAAGGGCTTGACTGTGACGTTACGGGTCCATAGACAGACAGTATCTGGGAGTTTACTTCCACTGAATACTAACATTATGCTAGTTGTATCGGTTTTGTCCTTTTGCAGTCTTTTAGCGAATACTACATTTTGCTTCGAGAGAGTAGTTCTAATATAGTCTAGCCCAACACTTAGATCAATTCCATAAATTACGCCTTTGCATTGCTCTCTTTTTTGTTGATACTGTTTTACCGAGACGGGTTTTCCAGCTAGGAGGTCTAACCTAAGGAGTTTTTCATACTGTGTTTTAGAATGGCAGTGGATTTTGAGGTCTCCTCCGGGTAATTCATAGATTGTTTTTACGTCTCCGGCTTGTTGTTGTATGTCTTTCGCAACTTTGGCTTTAGGTAAGCTCGTGGCTTTTATTTGAGTAAGGCTGTGTATGACAGCCACAAAATTGAAAAGGCTAGGCCTTTCGGGGAGGGCTCGATGTTTTTTGGTGGGTGGGGATTTTTCAGTGTTGATTTCTGATAGCTTCCTTTTAGGTGTTTTTACGGTGGATTGGGAGGCTTCCATTGTTAGATTTGGTTTTGTTTAGATCAGGACTAGTTGCTATTTGGTAAGGAGTGACTTTAGTGATAGGAAATATTAGTCTATGTGGAAAAATTCAATTCAAAACTTAGCTCTGGCTGGCTGGTTTCTCTCGCTCTTGTTGTAGTTTGGTAATCCTGTAACGCCGGGGAACCGCAGTGGAACACAAAGGCTTGGAAGTCTAGGCTGGCTTGGCAGATCAAAAACACGTCCGTTCACTCTAAGCGCTGACTGTATGAGAAGCGAAGCCATGCTTATTTACAAATTCATGAACAATAGAAGCGATGCATATATTGTTAGGCATTGGCAGAATAAACTCAATAACTAATTGAGCAATAGAATCATCACCGATATGTATAGTTTAACCAAACCTTTGCGTTAGCGTCAAAGAGATATGAGATAATGGCAGGCCGCGGATTATGATTATGGTGTGTTAAAAGGAGTCGTTTCCGGACAGGATGGTAACCATTACTTTATCAAGTAATAATTTGTGACGATAATCGCACAATTGTTAATGAGTAACATGCACAACAAGCTGTCATGATTATCACTTCGAACCGTTTAGTCCATTTCACACCTTCCTGTCTCAGTGGGTCAATCATAGCCTATAATTTGTACAGCTTCCGTTGTATTCACTGCTTATTGTGCAAATCCCCCATTGAAATGAAGTTGAAAATCACTTTATCTGATAGCTAAGCAGTTATCAGAACTGTAGATATCGATCTGATAACTTCTTACATTGGTCGACAAACAACGTGTTTTTTATATACTTGATATTCAAATTCCCAGAACGCCACCCCCCCCCCCCCCTCTCCGCGCCCTGTAGTCTTGGGCTCAACCTTGAGTGAGAACACTAGATCGCCTGTTCAATTTTCACTCCCTCGTAAAATCGACTGGGGGATTGAATCTTATGGTCTGCAGCTCGTTTTTTTCATAATATTTCCGTTGGATTTTTTGCTCAAATGTTAGGGACACTGGTCAAATTGTTAGATCCATTGATTTAATTTTGTGTAGAAAGTTGGGGTGCTTGAAAATTTTGATGGTTTATCGTAAGCATGACAAGGAAATACATTTCCTCAACATAGAAATTAAGTTCCAAATGTGTATGGAAAATTAAATATTTACACCTTTTTAACACCTTTTAATAAATTTACACCTTTACGGGTGTAAAATCGGGGTTAGAATCAATCTTCATACATTTGCACCTTTCCTACACCTTATTTACACCCCCTAAAGGTGTAAACATGAACCCAGAAGGTGTAAACGTTTGATTTACACCTTTTTTGCACCTTTTCTACACCTTCTGAGCTTAGAGTGTACCAAATTCTGACATTTACCAACAACTCACAGGAATAACAAGGTTATGTGAAACTTAATTATTTATAACAAACAATTCTAACTGCTTGGAAGCATGCTTATAGTTGTTGTTGTTGCTGTTAGCGATTGACGTATTATGACAAAAACTCCTCTTCATATTATACTTATGACATTAAAACTTTCTGCGAGTGACTAATCATCTACACCTGTCACAAATGAAGCTAAACAAGATGTTGAATAAAAAACATACATTTGTTATCCGAGCAAAACAGTTTGAATCCTACAGTTCAATGAGCCCGTCTATTGCGTGATTTAGATATCCCTGTGCGTGCCAGGAAGACAAGCATTGGTCAGTCAATGGCCACATGTGACAGACTGTGATATCCATTGATATTTGGAGCATCTGTCGTCCTGAAAACTAGTGACATAATTTTCATATCACGAGATGTTTTCTAATTGAATTCTTAGAAAATGATTTGCCCTGGGGCACTGATAATTTTGGCAATTCCGAGTCGAGAATAGTCCAGGTATAACTGATTAAAACTGCTGCCCATATGGTGGCATAGCAACAAGAGGAATTAGTATGAACCATGAATTTACGCTGAGAGTAACTCGTCGATACACCTGTCGATGCGCCGGCGCAAGCCTTTATCCGAGAATGAAATCGGGAAAGGTCCATATATGCCCATATCATTGATCCAATGATGATTTGTAGACTGTGCTATTGTGTGCCTTGTATATCCTATACATATATCTGTTTGTTTTCTTGATACAGATCTGGTACATGTGATTGCCGAAACGTGTTTATAGAAAGATTAGAAATAGATTCAGCACTGGGCATTCACCATCAATTCCAGCAATAATCGTCCAGCCAGAAAACCATTTACTTTATAAAGTGGCAGAATATTCAGCTGAAGTAACAGGTTTCCGGTGCATGCTATCGTTCAGTGTTTCATATCAGGACATGATTATATATATATATATATCCTTTACAGTGTAAATGAGTTTGTTTAAAAGCTCAAGACTTATATATATATAAACATGATGTTACTGAGTTTTGTTTACAAGCTCAACCCTTATAAATACTTTGCTTTTTTCAGGCACATGTATTATATATACATCTTGTTACTGACATTGTTTACAAGCACTTGGCTAAAATATACAATATGGGCTGATACCGATTTCCTTATCTTGAACTTGCATGTCTAAATTTTAAAGATACACTGTCTGACAATCAGTATCATGGCGTGAAAATGTTTCTCGAGATCCATACACTCTAAGCTCAGAAGGTGTAGAAAAGGTGCAAAAAAGGTGTAAATCAAACGTTTACACCTTCTGGGTTCATGTTTACACCTTTAGGGGGTGTAAATAAGGTGTAGGAAAGGTGCAAATGTATGAAGATTGATTCTAACCCCGATTTTACACCCGTAAAGGTGTAAATTTATTAAAAGGTGTTAAAAAGGTGTAAATATTTAATTTTCCATACACATTTGGAACTTAATTTCTATGTTGAGGAAATGTATTTCCTTGTCATGCTTACGATAAACCATCAAAATTTTCAAGCACCCCAACTTTCTACACAAAATTAAATCAATGGATCTAACAATTTGACCAGTGTCCCTAACATTTGAGCAAAAAATCCAACGGAAATATTATGAAAAAAACGAGCTGCAGACCATAAGATTCAATCCCCCAGTCGATTTTACGAGGGAGTGAAAATTGAACAGGCGATCTAGTGTTCTCACTCAAGGTTGAGCCCAAGACTACAGGGCGCGGAGAGGGGGGGGGGGAGGGTGGCGTTCTGGGAATTTGAATATCAAGTATATAAAAAACACGTTGTTTGTCGACCAATGTAAGAAGTTATCAGATCGATATCTACAGTTCTGATAACTGCTTAGCTATCAGATAAAGTGATTTTCAACTTCATTTCAATGGGGGATTTGCACAATAAGCAGTGAATACAACGGAAGCTGTACAAATTATAGGCTATGATTGACCCACTGAGACAGGAAGGTGTGAAATGGACTAAACGGTTCGAAGTGATAATCATGACAGCTTGTTGTGCATGTTACTCATTAACAATTGTGCGATTATCGTCACAAATTATTACTTGATAAAGTAATGGTTACCATCCTGTCCGGAAACGACTCCTTTTAACACACCATAATCATAATCCGCGGCCTGCCATTATCTCATATCTCTTTGACGCTAACGCAAAGGTTTGGTTAAACTATACATATCGGTGATGATTCTATTGCTCAATTAGTTATTGAGTTTATTCTGCCAATGCCTAACAATATATGCATCGCTTCTATTGTTCATGAATTTGTAAATAAGCATGGCTTCGCTTCTCATGCTGTCCACCATTTCCAATATAAGCCGACGCGATATTACTTCAAAACAAACTTCCATTACGATAAATTGCACACAGCCGTTTTTCACGTCGCTCGTTCTATGCATCGAAGTGGACTTTTTGCGAGATGGCGACTTGCCTGCTGTTGATCGGTGAAAACCGAAAGAAAATCGCTTGACCTTTTGCAACTCCCAGCCTGTCGGACCTTAAAGATCACATTTCACAGAATGCTACCTTAGCTGATCTAATTGGCATTAACGACGTAACCCTCCAGGTAAATATGTCATATTTTTTAATATTTGTACAATATAATTGCCCTGTGAACCCAGGTCGGAGAAGGGAGATACATGTAAACAGGTATTTAGAGGGTGAAGAAAATGTTACATCTTACAGATAATTTATACCGGAGAATATATTTTTTATACTGTCGGAATCAGTTATCGAAACATAGTTTCAACTGAGCTAAACTTGTGACTCGATTGAGTATTTTCTTTTGCTCACGGTGTTTCATTCACCTTCTGTCAACAGAACAGAACAAGCTCGAAACTTTGTCGAATTAACATACATGCGAAAAATACGGTGCTATGATAACATGCACTTTTGCCAAATTTGATTAATATAATCTGCTCAGACAGATTGTTTGACCCTTAATAATATAGACGCTTAAAAATATAGAAATTCTATTTGAATGTCATCAATAGAAGGCCCCAAAATGAGATAGAAACGAGTCAGACCTTGTTAGCCTGGTGCCCCGATTATGTAAGTGCTTGTTACCTATACCATTGTGTTCGGGAACCAGGTTATAAATGATACTAGTCAATGCGCATGCGTACACGGATCACGTGGGCGAAAATGGAGGGCGGTTTGATTTTCTTCGGGTAAGTCTTGTTTCAAACTTTGCGAAATCGTGACGATTTAACCCACTATATTCGCACATATTTGTTAATATTATCTTCGTTAGATAGGAGTGCAACTACCTCGAACACGTCACTGTTGGAAATGTGCTCCAAAATGCTCAGCTCACATAAAAAGTTGGGGTTCATTTGCCTGAATGCGAATCCAATATGGCGGCATAAATTTATTCAATGATAGCTTTGCTCAGTTTAATGCAGTATACTTATAGTGAATTTTGGTACACAGTGTAATAGGAATAGTTAATAACGCCCAGTGGAACACTTGGATCACCATGGAACGATATGCTTGGGATATTTTGAGGTACTATTTACCCTTATACATATAATTTTATTAATATGAAAGCAGAATTATATGATGTTTAGAACAACATGCAGGCTTCAAAACCTTACCGCTATATATACCGACCTGGCCATATCGGTACTCCCTGGGACGTCCCTGGTGGGACTCCTATACATAATGCGAGGGATTATAGGGCTCATGTCATACACAGTTTGATATCTGACCCGAGGGGCCGATTTGTCGGGGCCAGGTGAGATAATAGCGGAACGTAAGCTTGGATATTTTTTGAGAATGCCTCTTGAGTTCGGTAGGTCCGCCTCTCGGATCATGAGCTTTGATGTCCCCTGAAGAACCCCGAGGAGACAACTCCTTTACTGTTAAGGACAAGGCTTGTGCTTTGTTAGTGATTAAATATTGATTTTTCGGACACTTGGGGAAAATACAATACAGTAATACAGTCGGCACTGGACAGGCAGCTCATATCAGACGAATGATTTAATGAAGTTACTGACGTGAAATATAGTTCAATCTTTTAGAAATATTATCGATGTATTATGTATGTATTATTGTGTCCTCCAATATTTTGGGAAAAGGTCTAGAACCATCGCAAAAAGAATGTGAAAATTACTTCACTTGTCCGTTTTTTATTTAATTGTTCAGTCGCGAACAGTCTCCGTCTGGGTCTAACTACGGGGAGTAGTCGTATATATTTATTAACACCGCCGAAATAACCGGACCCTGGCGAGGCTAGACGATCGACCGTGCGTCTTTATAATCCGATTAGCCTAATTCAGTCCACCGTTTACAGCAGGCAAAACATACATTTACTCTTTGTTTCTGTGTATATTTCCAGTTAATAAAAATGGAACTTTAATGCATAAAGTGATAAGTATCATTTACATTGTGAGATTGACATTTCAAAACATAAATTTACTCTTTGTTTCTGTGTATATTTCCAGTTAATAAAAATGGAACTTTAATGTATAAGGTGATAAGTATTATTTACATCGTGAGATTGACATTTCAAAACATAAATTTACTAAATGTATAAGACGATAAGAAATATAATAATTATCTAATTATTAAAGCTATTCGTGGTTAAATAAACTTTTTGGTCAGATATTGGAAGATGATACACAAATTCATAAAGAGCCTTCTAAAACTGAATGGGTTTCTATCAACATAGTACTAATTGGATTTGTTTTCTTCTGTTTCCAGTTATTAAGAGACTTTGACACACTTGTGGGGAAGGACATTGATAAAGAGTTCCTTAATTGGAAGCATGAAGAAATACACGTCAGCAGTGTTCAACGTATTGGCTTCAAAACAACAACAGGAGGATTTAAGGACGCTGAAGGAAAATCCGTCATTGGAAGAAGATGATAAAAAGTGTGAGTATTTTGCAAACCTGCAAAAATGCAGTAATCTATTGATCGGCATGATTTTCACTTGGATGGGCAGGACATAATGCAGATTAAGTTTGACATGAATTATTTGGAAGGTATATATATTATGAATCGACCAACCAGTTCGTAGATGTTGGAATACTGGACAAACAATTGTTTGCCAAATAAAAATACCACTTTCTTACACATTTTATCCCTGAATGGGTTGTTTATTGTAATTTAAATCAAAGGAAGATAATTAGCTGAAACTGCCTTCTTTCAACCATTGAATGCAAAAGAAATGATGGGGGCGGGGAGGCTGGATGGAACTGTCAAGATGTATTTTTCATCATTTAATTTAATATGGATTCTTTTTCTCATACAGATCAACTGGCCATTGCCGTGGTGCCAGACATTGTGGGCCATTTCAAGGAAGACCTAACCATGCTGATCCAAAAAGAAGTAAGTGAATAATTCTTCACGAGTGTAATCGATATAGTTCCTGATGCTAACCACATAGATCTAACATACAACGTCGATGAGTATACAAGTAAGAACTTTAGGGCATTGAAGGCGGAAACTGCATTTCTTCTCTTTTCTCCTATATTACTTGTATGAATATATATAACTTAGTAATGAGCGATGCTGGTTCGAATTGGAATTTGGCCTGGTTTGATATTTCTTAAACCTGTCTAGCGTACAAACTGACACCTACCTGTACACACGATACGATTTATTACTACATCCGCAGGCAGAATAAAAGGTTTTTGGACATTCAACGTATAATTCAGAAGACTCAATGGCCATGATGGTAAAAGATTATGATTGAACAATACTACCAATCCCATATGCTTATATATCTTTTATGTTACTTTCAGGTAACTCCAGGACACCAACTATTGTCCACCAGGGTTCCAATATGGAGACCGCGGATACCATCTCTGTCTATGTGGAGAAGCAGAAGCTTTTGGATACGACGGATCTCCTGCTGGGATTGAAATGCCTGCTCGTCGCATAGTGGTTTTTTAATATACGCTACAACGTGAAAGTTATAAACAACTCCTTGACATAACTCGAACTGCCTTTTCTGAAGTTGTCCTATACACGGCCAAGACCTACCGTTACCAGGACGGTGACAAAGTTACAGGAGCAGTAAGAGCTACTTCTCACTTACAGAAAAACATTCTTGAACCATGACTCTTTATCATACTTATGTAAGTGTTTCATTAACTTTTAAAGTGGGTGGCAATTCACCAAAGTAGCAGGCAATTCTTATGGGATTTAACATTGAGTAATACAGACAACTGAGCAAAGTAGGTGGCTGCCCTGTTGAAAGTAGTCCCAAAAATTGTCGCCTTCTAATAAAACCCGTTATGAACATTCGGACACATATTAATGTGTATATTTTACTGCTTGTCCCCCCCCCCCTCAACTCCCAATCAAGTGCCATTGCCCTTTTTGTTACCTGTTAAACCCTACTCTCTGAGAGTTTTTGATTTTCGGTCTCAGAGGCCAGGGCACCCCAGCAGGTTATGTACAAAAGCATTCCATGACAGTTATCCTCACTCCACTCCACCCTCCCCCCCAAACAACTCCCCCACCCAGTGGCATTGCCATTTTTGTTACCTGTAATACCCTACTCTCAAAGTTTTCGATTTCGGTCACAGACTGTAGGCGGGTGAAAGTTGGAGGCATAAGTGACATGAACATAACGTGCTCAATTTAGTGTGGGTTGGGATGCTTGTATTTTTAATCGTTTGAACTTTGTGCTTTCAGGGATTGAGAGTGAACTATGATATCAGGGAGGGCTAACATGAAAAGACCAATGTAAATGTGCTTTTGGTGATTTCCTTAATAAAATATATCATACATATATTTTGTGTTAATGTTGTTATTGTGTACCTCGAACAAGAGCCATTACTGGGTGGTACGAACACCACTAATTCTCACTAAAAAGGTGCAAATTAACATCTTTTGAAGGTGTAATTCTCACGAAATGGGTGTGTTTTAACACCCCTGGAAGATGGAATCATCTCCAGAAGGTGTATTTTAACACCTCTATAAGGTTTAAATGCGGCTAAAAGGTGTAAATAAACACCCAAGAGGGTGTAATCTCAGTCAAAAGGTGTAATTCTTAATAATAAGGTGTGATTTAACACCCCTGGAAGATGGAATTATCACCAGAAGGTGTATTTTAGCACCCATAGATGGTTCAAATTTGCCTAAAAGGTGTGAATGAACACCCAAAGAAGGTGTAATTGTGTTGAAAAGGTGTAAATTAACACCATTGAAAGGTTTAGTGTGGTCAAAAGATGTAAATAAACACCCCTGGGTTCCCCCAAAATATGCTTATAAATTTGTCTGGAAGGTGCAAATTTTATTCAGAAGGTGTGAATGAACACCCATGGAAGGTGTAATGTCAGCAAAAAAGGTGTAACTTAACACCTTTTCGCGAAGGTGTAAATTTACACCTTTCGGAGAGGGTGTTAATTCACACCCAAAAGGGTGTTAGCCCTGGGACAAGCCATTTACACCCCGTAGAGGTGTAATTTACACCTTCTGGGCTAAGTGTGTACGATCAATTACACTGTGTGTCTTTCGCGGATATCTTGCATAAATGACCATACTATACCCCCATGAAGTCTTGTTTAAGCATCATGCATAAATTTGCATGTAATTTGGCATAGTAGCACAGTTACTACTTATGTGTTACGATTCATTAAATGACGCAGTAAATAGGCTTGGTTACCGGTTATTTTCTCCCAACATAACCAATCAGATCAATGAGCATAGAAATGTAATTCTGTAAGAAGTGCGAAAGCATTTCAAAACATTTCTCGAATTAACATGTTGGATGAATAAAAAAATGTGTGTATATCAAACCCTTACGTGGGTACTCATCTTTGCCAGCTCAACTGTAGACAAAATATCGATAATAGCGCAGCTTGTGTGAGCCTCAAATGTAGTTGTCACTTTTAATTTCGTGATAACAGAGGCTGACGTTCGCCGACGTGTCTCTCGATAACCTCTATTATGCCACGGTCGCCATCGGCATTCCCGTCTACGTCGTCGGCATTCTCGTCTACGCCGTTGGATTGAGTACTGACTTGTTTCAGTACTCGAGCCGGACCGAGAGCCGAGATCAGCTTGTCCCAGAAATGTCGCTGTTCTGCTGGATTTCCGGACCAGACTAGAAACACGCTGGTATTCCATAGATTGAGTGAGTGAGTGAGTAGGATTTAACGTCGTTTTCAACATTGTTTCAGTCATATCACGACGGTGCCTACATGTGCCAGAACACGAGAGTGTCCACAGTTCCTATTATTCTGGACACTGATCAGCCCAGTCAGTACAGCACCCGGTCACCCATCCAAGTATTGACCGAGCTCAACGCTGCTTAACTTCGGTGATCTGACGAGAACCGGTGTGCCCAACGTGATGCGCCGTACCCCATAGATTGAGTAACGTCTTGGGCATGGTACTGACTGGGACATCTTGTAATATTACGGGGATAATCACATCCTGTCGGCCTTCCTGGATCATCTTCATCCGGGCCATTTGGATTTCGAAGCGACACCATGCGGAACGGACAAAGGCGGGTGTAATCACGAGGATAGTCTTAAAGCTGTTGTTTGTGGCATTGACAACATTCTCTTCAATAGTCAGACCGGGTATAAAATCCCGATCGTAAATACATAGTTTGCAACCGAATTGGTTTTCATTTTTCTCAAGCGTGGGCTGTAGTGTATGACACACCCATTCGTAATCCTCATGGCAGTAAGCTACCAGGGCGTCGTATCTATGTCGCTTTTCTGGTTTTGCTTCCGGTTTCTTGCAGAGTGTGATACACCAGTATGTTATGGGGACCCGGTAGCGGTAACCAACAGCTGCCCCCAGTAGACACACGATCAGCACCGACACACGATCAGCACAGAGTACCAAATACAATCCAGAAGGAGCTAATACATTGTATTTTCAGGTCGTTTAATACCGCGTGAATATTTATCATCGATACCACAGACCTGTTATTTAGAACACAGCTGTAGTTTCCATTGTAATCAAACCGAATGTTTGAAGTCCCGATCCATTCTACAAAATTAAACGTTTCACAATTACAAGAGAAATGGTTTCCGTTCAGAAGGAGCGAAAAGTCTCCGCGCTCTCTTACCATTATATCGAGTTGTTGCCTGTCCCGTGACCGGATGCTCGATAGGGCGCTAAAGCGCATGTCCAGCTGGTTTAGACTTTGGGTGGTGTATATTGCTGCGGGAATCGCCGAAAATCTATTGTATCTCAAATTCAATGTCAGCAGTTCTGTGTTTCCCACCAACAGTGCTTTTGGTATGATTGTTAAACCGCTATTGGCCAGTTCAAGATGTTTCAATCGAGCAAGACCACGGAACAGCAAACAAGTAGTGTCCGCTTTGAATAGAATATCAAGGTTCGTACCTCTTGCCACGAGCGTTGTCAAATTTGGAAAGGAGTCTAGGAATAAATGGTTAATTTTTTTTGGAATAGCCATTTCCGGAGATATTCAAAACTTCCAAGTTTTCAACACCATGAATTCTTGCCGAACAACCAGTGCCTCCAACATACGACATATCAACTGTACGCAATTGTCTGCCACCCAAAACGTAGAAATCCGAGTGAACGCGACCCAGTTTCCCGCAAAGAAACCTAACGTGGCTCAAGTTCAGAAATTCCAGCACGGGTGGAATAGCCCATGTGTCGATATCACTTACTGGGGGAATATCTCTTATACTGAAGATCTCGTATATATGACTGTTTTTCTCTGTCAAAAGCGAGCCTGTGAGATCAATTCTTCGAAGATAACGGAAACGGTTCATTTGAATGAACAGTTCATCTACTATAAAACTTGCAAGGTAGAAATTCTTGAAATGGAACTCTTCCAAACAATCCTTGTGACGGAACATCATCAGGCCTTCGACGTCAAAATAAACCAACATATTATCGTTTAAGTTGAGTGATCTCACACAAATATCTTTCAAATATTCGAACATGTTCTTCGTAAGTGATCGATCCGATAGCGGAGAAAATACGCTATTTTCCTTGGAGATATCAATAGATAAACGGTGTTTTCCCCTGAACCCGGCTAGAGATTTTAAAGCAGATGGAAGTCCCAGATTTACATTTCCGCCGATATCTAACCTCTCCAAGTAGTGGAAATGTGAGAACGTCATTAGTTCGATCGTCTTCATATGGCATCTTCTTAAATTCAATACGGACAACGTTGAATTTTCGAAAACTTTGAAAGTATCGTTAAACAGTCCGTCAATATGACAGCGATGACGATCGGCGGAGAGAATTTTAAGAGAACCTAGGTAAGCGAAAACTGGGCCAAACTCGATATTGTGCATGTCCATGTAAAGCTCTTCTAAAGAACTCAGGGATGACAAGGCCAGATTCGGTCCTTGGTCGATATCCAAAATCTTCAAGCTGTACAGCGGATGGAATACCATTCTAGGATATGTCGCATGTGACAGTTGGTTATTGTTCAGATCGAGACAGGTCAAGTTGGATAAACCGAAGAAAGCCTTGGGTCCCAGGTGATTGATTTGGTTGTGAGACATGTCCAATGACAGCAGACCAATGAGATGATGGAAGTCAAAATCGTCCACAGCTTTCAAGAAATTGTAGGAGAGATCCAATGAATGGCACGAGCTTGAAATATCCAGACGAGTGATATTCTTGATATGTTGTTGTCGGTAGTTACACGACTCTGTTATCCCAAGTCCAAGTAGATATAACAGCATAATTACCCGTAGTATAAAACCTGGCGTCAACGACAATATGTCGGCGGGATTCACATCTCGAACATATCTCTTTGTTTGGGACATCGTGAAGATCGACTGGATATAATTTGCCCCGATGGCATTTAAATACATATATATATTTTTTTTCTTCCCGGAAGTTTGAATCAGTGTATGGTCAGCAAAACACTTTAGCTTTGAGCAAACATCCACATTTTGAAATTATATCTTGTTAAGTTAGATAAATCGTACAAAGACAGGAAGTATTTAACCCTACCAGGCCTGGGGGCCCCCTGCCAAACTTTCTGCGCTATCTCCATAACGACAAAAAATTGATCATTTTGAGCCTGTTGCATGACCCTCGAGGAGAGGATCATGGGTAAATTCAAGATGGCGGCCACATGGGGTACCGTCATTTTTCTTCAAAATTTCTGAAAATTGGGCAAAAGCTATTTTATTTCACATCACATTAATATTTACTAATTTAGCGTTCAGGTTTTTTTTTTAGAAATTGCATAAATAAAAAATTGGAAATCGACCAAAAAATGCCGTTTTTGAAGAGGACGTCACTGTAGCGTCATATTGGATATTTTTACATCTGCTGGTGGAGTTTAACCCAAGGGTACATTGTGGTCAGTTTCACGCCCCTAGCTTATTAAAGGGGTAAGAAAAATAATTAACAGGGGCCGAAATGCCCCCCCCCCCCACCTTCGGGCCTGGACATTTCCCCAAAAGCCCAGGTTAGATAGGAATTATTTCAAAACAGCCTCTTGTTTTGACAAACTGTGCGTGATTGATGTAATAGCAAGTGTCAGTTCCGACATTCAATATTCAGCCGTCGCCCATAAAAGATTTTCCGTTTCAGTAATCGAAAAAGCTATCATCAAATTGTCTATGAAATAAAGATAATGAAAACACAAGATGGTTTTCTACAAGAAAGAGGCGATCATCAGTTTTCTCAAGACATGATGATGTTCTTGACATAAAACCCTATAAATCGGGATTACCATCACTATACTATAGTAAACCTCCCTGTGCCGTACTGGTACATCTCATACTGTTATAACGGAACAGATTACTCTCTTCAAGTTCGGTAAACCTAATTCCTCAAATTTTAGTGGTCGCCCTTTAAGGACTATTATTAGTTCTTTCTTTTTTTTTTTTAGTTTCCTGGATTTTCTTTGTATTTCCACGAAATTAAATGAATTTTCGTATAATTTTCGCATTATTTTACGTTACGCTCTACATTTTCTTGCGATTTTGTTTTAAACGATTCCTTTCTTCAATAAATAACTTCCTGGTAACTTTTTGTATTAAAAAAACGCTATTTATTGTAAAACGCGAATCAACTCAGTTTTCCAGGAAGAAAAATCGAAAATGCTAGAAAAAATCATCAACACAATATTGACACCGAGGTGATAATATTTACAAATCTACAAAGAAAAGTAGTTTACAATAAAATCTAGGAGACTAAAAAAGATCTTCAATGTCACCGTCAGTGTGGGAATTGAAGTGACTAATGCCCGTTCGGTTAAGGTTAAACCACGGAAGTTTTGTGACCTGTTATCTCAGATTTTTTATATTTTTCGTGTAGGTTGCTTTTTTTTCAAGTATTCATCGCCTGACCACTCCAGCTGTCGTTGTGACACTTCTTCGAGAGATGACAATATATTAATTATCACTGTGTCATTCAGTAGAGTTTGTCAATACATTCTCCTGATATCTCCATTGAAATGTATTTTTGGGAACGAGACACTGTAATCTCGCGGGCTTGGATCGAGAGGTTGGGGTGGGATATTGTATAGAAATCCGAGGTCGACAATGCAAACCACGTTAAAAGGCCTGTATTACTCATATGCCTCTGAGTATATTGCTCCGTAATTTAATATGACCTCCGTTATTAAGCAACAGAATAAAAATATTGAGCAATTCTTTCTCGAATGTAAAAATAAACGGGCTTGTGAACTCGAATATATCCACAAATCTGTACCAGTGATTTGGTTGGTGGATTGTTTATCTAGGGCATGAAACGTATCATGGGCAT